>JARYZH020000567.1:0-125189 GCA_030021035.2 Notholithocarpus densiflorus
TTTTTTTTTTTTTTTCTTTATTGAGCTACACAAACATCAACGTGGATTAAGATAGATACTACAATATGCCAACTTATACTCTATATTCTATATGCTCCAAGATAAGGGAGTTGGAGAAAGGCTATTGTGAGAGAGAGGAACGATGGAGACGTGAAGAGAAAGTGGGGAGAAGAGAGGGAGGGTTAGCTTTTATTCAAAGTCTAAAACCACGTAGTATAATGCGTGAGATACACCCTAAGACCGGGCCAAGCTTTTAGGTTGTTTAAGTAAGTTGGACTAGGTCGGGGCGTAATGGTTGCATTGTGTCTGGACTAGTAGGGAGTTCCATGTGGCCGCAAGAAAAATGGTATCATTATGTAGATGAGTAGCGAGATCCTATATGCATGGCTAAACTACAAGTACAAACTTGAAATACTTTGCAGATATTAATAATTTAATACATATAAGTTGGTTTTGGTTTGGTTTGGTTTGGTTTAATATTTTCTGAAACCTAGATCCAACTGAAAAAATAAAAAATTCGAACCGAACTGAAAAAGAAAGAAAACTAAATTCGGTTTGGAGTCTGGACGGTTGATCGGTGTGTTTTTTTTTTTATTTTAGTTTTAGTCTTGCAGGACTTTTTTTACCGATTCCCTTTTGTGGTGAAGTGCTTATTTCTTAAATAGGATCTTAATTTTTTGCTTCCATTTAATATTAATATCATCATAATTTTAGTTTAGCTTTCAAATTTAGCTGAATAACAAAAAAAAAAAAAAAAAAAATTTTGATTCATTGATGACATAATAAGATTCAAAATTCAAGATACACGAGAAGTATGCTTCTAGTTTTCTAACACGCCTCATTGGTCGAACACCATATAGTGGAATTTGACAATGAAACTCTCTTCACAGTTTTACAAAATAATAGTTATCCATGACATATTAGATTAATTTGTCAAGATATTAAAGCAATATCTTAAGACTCAATGTCTATCCAATTTTCTGGCATAGATGAATTTAGTAAGGTTTTGAAAGGTTTAATCTAAAAACAAAGGTTGGATTATTTATTTATTTATTTAAAGTCGAGGGAAACAATAACAAATACTCACTTTTGTTGTATTTTGATTTATAGAGACCCGAAAATGGTTGGTAGTTAGTTCTCACTTCTAACGAGTTAGACTATTGTATGGACAATCCCATCTTGACATATGGCCAAATGTGAGTTTGGTTGAGTTTTTTGCTTTTTGATTTTTTAAAAAAGTGAAGATTTATAATTGTTGCTCAAAAAATAAAATGCAAAAAATGCACCTTTTCATATTTACAAGGCTAAAAATTACACGATTTCAAAATTTTACCAATTACCCTATATATAGTTATGTTTTCAAACAGTCATCGTGATTTTGACCCAAAAAGCTCTAACCAAATGGGCACACAAGTAACCTTCAACCTCGGACTAATTTACCATGTTCACCCTTTAAGTTTACTGTTTACCTTGATTAATTCCCCATATAACCACACTTCCAACTAGTCCCAACCAAAGCCTCACTTGTTGGTTGCTGTCTTGGTGGAGCGTACACACAGATTCCTCCTAACTACTAGGATTGTTAGATTCCTATTTTCAGTTAGTAGAATAAGTGTGAGATTTAGATTCCGTCCAACTGTTTTATTTAGGAATAATTCTAGCACCTCACACTTTTAGGCATACTTTATTATGCGAGAATGATTAGCATCTAAGATCGCGTGGAGCCACATAATCTTCCACTGATCCACTCTTTAAGACAGGCTGGATACTAGGTCACGCTCACATGAAGCCTGTAGTGTGTATCCGACCCTTTTCTCTAATTTAATTCCAACATGTTCACCATTCTCCTGTGTTACCTGGTCATTAACCCCATAAATCTAGCAAGTTCCACCCTGGATTTTCAATCTTTTGACAATTTTTTTGTGGTCCCACAATTGCCACTTCATACTTCTCTGATTCCACATCTAATTACTACTCCATAAGCAAGCAAATATTATTCGGTACACCCAACCCTCATGACACATTGATACTAATAACTCCCCCCAAAATCTAATTCTAGAGTTTCCTACAAGGTTAAAAAAATTAAAATAAAATTACTCACTTGCACTAAACTAAATTACCTTGCCACTATAGTTTCTATGCAAAAATAGCATTTTTTTTTTCTTCTAACAATCATTTTTAGATCTTCTAAAATGGAAAAGTGAATTATTTTTTTGAAAAAGAGAGAGCATCAAACTATGAACCATAAAAATAACTACTATTCAATTGAATCGTATTATGTCTCCTACACACTGATCCCACTTAACACACACACACACAAGATGAAGTAACCTTTTTTTTTATCTTTGACTAATTAGCATCTTTGACTGATTAATAAGCCTAATAATAACCACAAAGATGAAATAAGAATAACGTTGCACCACTCATAACTTGACATCTAGTAAAGTAGTGAAAGAAGTTATTAAGTATTCCTATGGACTAGTTTACCATATAATTCTCTATATAACCACTCTCCAAGTTCCATACAAAGGAATAGACACAGAGAGAGATTCTCTTGATTCCTTCAAATTCCCATTCCCTCTTATTCTTGGTAGCGTAACAAAAAAACCAGAGAAGAGAGAACTGTGGAATTTGATGGCAACCCGTGTTTTGTCTCAAAAGAAACTCCTAAAAAGCCTCGCTCACCGCTACTTCTCCCCTAGGCCTCTCAACACCGCCGCTTCCGCTTCACCCTCAGCCTCTTCTTCCATCTCCATCAACCTCACAGAGAAGCCCGAATCCATTCTCCAAAACCAACTTGCTGCATTATCCGCAAACACAAACAACTCCTCCTACATTAACCTCCACGATGCTGAGAAGCTATTCTCATCTGTGTCAACCACAAAGCTCCTACGAGCCACTGCCAACCTGCACTTGGCGTCCATGGAGCCCATTGTGGATTTGGGAATGTGGGTCATGAACTCCAAGCTCATGGACATGGAGGTTTTCAGAGATATCGTGTTGGCTTTTGTGAAGCACACGTTTTACGAGCATTTTTGTGCAGGAGAGAACGCTTTGGCCACTGAAAACACCGTGCGGAGCCTGAACAGTGGTGGCGCTGGACTTAGAGCCATGCTGGTTTATGCTGTGGAATATGCCAGTGACAATCAGTCCTGTGATCGAAACTTGGAAGCCTTCCTTGACACCGTTGAGATAGCCAAGTCTCTTCCACCATCTTCTGTAAGCTATTTCTCTTGGTTATTTTTATGGGAAATTATTGATTCACACATGTTGATGTACGTACACTCTTTTTACACAATATTTATATTTTCACAACCTGTGTTTGTATTTTTAAGAATGAGTTCACAATTAACACGAGATTGATGATGTGTATGTGAATTGTATATGCGTGAGATAATCTGAAAGAATTTTCTAATTTTTTTAATAATTGATATATATACCTTTTTTTCGTGGAATTGTTTCACTGCTTGAGATATTACTTTGATGAGTATGTGAAGAGAAAGATGGTAGAGGTTGAAATATCAAAGATCTTACTTTTCTTTTTTCCCGTTAACCATAATTTGTTTTTGGAATTTATAATTTGGTTAGGTAAGGAGAAATTGTAATCCACTCTTGAACAAAGAGAAGGACGTAACACAAGTAGATAAAACCGAATAAGCATGTAAGTTTAGGATACATGATATGAGATGAGGTTGGGACATGTTTGTCATGAATATATGTGCCCCAAGTACTTCTATGTCTGGAAAAAGCCAATCTTTAGTCATGGACCTGTGGTACCAGTTTTCAAGTTGTGATGCAGTGACAGTAACAAAGATTAACCGCAATTGTTAGTCTGCTTAGTAATAAAGTCTATAGTAAGCTAAGTGTGGACATATCTATGATTACTACTAGAAGTCTATCTGAAGATTAAATTTTGTACATACATAGGATATTTTGAAGTCAATATTTTTAAATTTTACTGAGTCTCAATTCAAACTGTAAACATTTATGAACTTGTCTCTAAAAGGCTTTACTTTGATGCACTAAGGCAATCATTGGGTTTGGATGTTATAGAAACTTTCATTGATGACTTGTCAAAAGGCTGGTGGTATTTGTGTTTTTCATTACTTTCTTTGTCAATTTCTTGTGAAATTTGATATGAATAATTGACTGTTTTTTTTTCTCCCCATTCAACAGGTGAGTTTTATAATTGTGAAACTATCTGCTATTTGTCCCATGAAGCTGCTTGAACGGGTTAGTGACTTGTTGAGATGGCAATACAAAGACTCTTCCTTCAATCTACCATGGAAGCTAGATACCCTCCCCATTTTTTCTGATATTAGCCCTACGTATCACACCCTCAAAAGGCCAGAACCATTAACATTAGAAGAAGAACATGATCTCCAACTAGGGCACCAGAGATTACTTAAAATATGCCAAAAGTGTTTAGATGCCAATGTCCCTTTGACAATTGATGCCGAACATACGTCAGTTCAACCAGCCATTGATTATTTGACATACTCTTCAGCGATCATGTACAACAAATATGATAACATAGTCATGTACGGGACAATTCAAGCTTACTTGAAAGATGCAAAAGAAAGATTGTTGCTGGCATCAAAGGCTGCAGACAACATAGGAATCCCAATGGGTTTCAAATTGGTCAGAGGAGCTTATATGTCAAGTGAAAGAAAACTAGCTTCTTCCTTAGGTTTTGAATCTCCTATTCACAATAGCATACAAGAAACACATGCATGCTACAATGAATGTGCTTCTTTTATGATTGATAAAATTGCCAATGGTCCTGGTGCACTTGTTCTTGCAACTCATAATGTGGAATCAGGTAAAGAATTTTCACTTTTAATTTTTAAGAATTTGTAATATAATGTACTGTTTGTTTGGCACATTATATCTAATTTAAGGTTTTGATGATAAATAGGGAAACTAGCAGTGGCAAAAGCACATGATTTGGGTATTGGAAGGGTAAGCCAAAAGCTAGAATTCGCACAATTATACGGAATGTCAGAACCACTTTCCTTTGGTTTGAGAAATGCAGGATTTCACGTTAGTAAGTATATGCCATTTGGCCCTGTGGAGATAGTTATACCATACCTTCTAAGGAGGGCTGAAGAGAATAGAGGGCTTTTATCAGCTTCATCTCTTGATAGGCAACTCATGAGGTATATTTTAGTACGTTATAAAATTTATGGCAAAAAAGTTGGATATATAAATAGATTATGATGTTAATTAAGGTGGGGTTGATTTTTTATTTTATTTTTTGCATGCAGGAAAGAATTGAAGAGGAGACTAAAAGCAGCAGTTTTTTAAGGTGTACAAGATGGCTTTGAACAAGATCGAGCTCAACTAGTCGCCACTATTGTACAAATTTCAAATGTTGTTATCATGGACGTTAACTTATTTGCATTAATGAAATTCGCATTGTATAATATCTCTATTGTGTGTTTCCAGTTATATTTGGCTGACACTTCTCAATAGCGATCTCAGTAGTGATCCACTGATACAAATATATAAAACTTACATACTATTGATGAATCAAACAATCCCTTTTCTTTGAAAGCAACTATAGCAATTAAGAACCAATATATAAAATTGATAGCAATCAAGAATCCTTTTGCTATTTTCCACTTAAGCTTGAGGACATGAGAAATGGACTGAATTCCTTAAAACTTATCCCACTATATACATGCTTTTGGTTTAATTTTTTCAATAATAGATAATGATAGGCCAAGAATGTATTGACTCATTGTGATGAATTAACAAATTAATTAGCTAAGTTAATTAATTAATTCAATTAGCATGCAATATGCGTGGTAGCACAAACAAATCACCAATTAACTAAAATGCAGCGGAAATTAAATTGACACGGTGATTTGTTTACGAATAGGGAAAACCTATACGGCAAAAACCTCACCGGGTGATTTTAAGGTCATCACTCCCGAGAATTCACTATTATCATAACAAGCGGTTACAAGTAAAGGAATCCTAATACCTTATACTAACCTACAGTTGAACTCTTACCCCAATACCGAATTGGACTTATTCTGTAGTGACAATCTCTCATTTTCAATGCACGGCTCCCAGTACGTGACTAACCAATTCGATGCGCAGATCCCAGTATGTGGCTTACTCACCAACTTAAGAAGGATGTTAGCTGCAAAGTTCTTCAGTTCATCACACGATGAAGATCACGAAACTCCTTGGTTACAAAACCCTACGATGTACAAACATAGCAATTTCTTCAAGAGAAAGATGAACTAGGGCAAGTTTTGTCTCCGGTCACAATTTGCATGAACACAACTTTGCTTCACACTCTCGCAACCTTTGACAGCCCTTAAAATAATCATTATATATGTTTAGGGTTGTGAGAAAAGAAAGCTTAAACATATACATACGGATTGGATGAAAATTAGAGCTGAAAATCTATTTTTCATAAACCTCTATAGATAGCTTATCTATCGAGCTAGTTGTCGAGCATCGGGCTTCAGCAGCTTTTAAACCTCGATAGATACTAGCTGTTGAGATTTAAAATCCAACACTTCTTCACATGTTTCTTGGACAGATTTGCATGGTTTTAACACTTGAACTTGAAATCTTATTCCTTGAAGTATTAAACATATCCTAGATTTACCAAATTATAAGTAAAATGCATTTTGTCAAAGGATTAGCCAATTACATAAAATATTGACATATGTTTCTAACACGATTCATATATGTCCTAACAGATAAACTTTTGTTGTCAATTTTAGTATAAAAAGTTTTACAAACTGATATGACAATTAATATGATTGATGCTATGTTAACAACATAATAAATAACCTTTTTTTTTTTGAGTAATATTACAACAACTATAAATTTTATGTCACATAAGCCCTACAAATTTCTGTGTTAATTTTTAACAAAAAAATAAGTTAATTTGAAAATTAGTTTATTATGTTTGGGATATGACATCAATCATATTCATTAACTATAGATATGCACGGGACTACGCACTAGTGCTATTAACATTAGCTTGTGCTTAGAGGCTCTCTCTTTCTCTCTAAAGCACAATACTTTTCATTCATTATTCTTTTTTTTTGAGGGAGTACTTTTTATTCATTACAATTAAGGTTTAATGCATTTATCAATTATAGAAATTCAAAAATACCTAGGTATGATATAGATAATGAATTCACTACCAAAAAAAAATAAAAAATCACATCATTATATATATTTATATAAGTAGAGACCTCATGTCGGAGTGCATGAGGTCCTGCCAAGTGGTGCTCTAATTTTGTATTTAGTTTTTTTTTACCTCTTTTATTAAATTTTTTTTTAAATTTTTTTAAATTTATTTTTAATTGTTACTTAAAAGTTCATATTAACTTATTTTACTGCTATCTCATTAATTGCTTAAGCTTACACCACACCTTTCTTTATTCTTCATATCTTTTAGTGCATACCCACTATTTTAGTATTTTAAAAAAAGCAAAAAAAGAAAAAAGAAAAAGTAAGGACTAATAGTAATAACTAACTAGATAAGGCTTTAGAGAGAGATAGAGAGATACAAAAATGTTGTGGATTGTTAAATAAAACACACTATTTTACTATATATTAACAAAATAAAAGACCTGAGACTAACAAAACATTTAAAAGCGAGAGAAAGAGGAATCTAAGGGGTCACCACCTCCGTTATACTGACCTCCCACCACTATCAAGACGTTGAAACCCCTTACAGGTAATTTTTTTTTTCTTTTTAAATTAGGGGCTTAAATCTGATTTAGGTTTAGGTAATTTGGGTGTATAGTTTTGTTTTGGGTATAAGTAGAAATAATATTTGGTGCACAACGTAAAACCATATTATACCATGGTTTAATTTTAAATAATCTATAAGACACATGCATACACACTTGCCCACATCATGTCTTAATGTCGCACTATCGATAAGTGAAAGACGGTCAGAGAGTTGGGCATACTTTCATTTCATGGTATGAAATACGTGAACATAATACGAATTAGTTGATTTTCTTGGTTCTGTTACTCTTTTGCGTTTATTTTTGGTTTCATGATTTAAAAAAAAAAAAAAAATCTTACCTTAAGAAGGCTACAAATATGTAGTGAAACTACAAAACTAATTTTTAATATCTCAAAATGTATATGTTTCTTTATTCTAATTTAGTTTACTTTTTCTTTATAATATATGTATATCCAAAATCTTCTTACATAAAATATCATAAAATTATTTATGAATCGCATGGGCAACTTACTAGTAGGTATAATAATGACAGAGAAAGTTGGGCCCCATGGCCACGTGGACAGATATGTATTGCGCTTTCCAATGTCGAATGAGTTCCATATTTCCATCATGAATGTTACAAACAAGCAGCCGTGCAAACCTCAGTGATTGCCAAACAAACAAAACATCGAATTTAGTAATCTTTTTTCGAATCATGGAGCAAGAGATCATGGAGTTTGGTACTTCTCCAAAGTTTGTCATTTAATCATTTTAGCAACACTTGCATTGCTAAACACATTCTGTATTGTTGGAGGAATGAAGAGGGTGATTACGGATGTGCAAACTTCGGTTTCAGAATCATTTACATTATTGCAGATTCTTTTATGTACGTGGTCTGCTGGTTTTAATCAACCTGCCTGTTTACCAAGGTCTCTTCCTCAGGAGAGACAATGGCAGCTTGCCCACCTCCTCACTCACATATTCGTCAATTATGTTTGCTCTATTGGTTGGGCAATAGCCCTGTATTAATTATCAAGTTCTATTTAGTGCCATGCAAAACTTCATGACAAATTTCACAACTTTTGAGTAGGCACATTATCATTATCCATTAATAAGTTGCCACATCAACAATTGTGAGATTGGTTTACTCTACTAATAATTGAAAAACTTCCGCAGGCTAAGAAATGCATTTGACAAAACAATATCTGGTCAACACGATTTGTTAGTGATTTTAAAGTAATAATAGAGAATTGATTGGATTTTACTTGTATCTCATTTTAATCTATTTTGCTTCATTAGAAAATGAGAAATGCTATATATATATATATATATATATAACATTTTTACAATACTTTCATAAAAGATCTTAAGTGACATATTGCTATTGATTGTTATGAGTAGGTAAAAAAGTAATTTAAGTTGTGAATTCAAATTAGAAACAATAATAACTTACCACCTATGATTTATTGTGAAAATATTATGAAAATATTGTGAATATAACACTTTTCTTCAATGCTAGGAAAATACTTCGAGAATATACTAAATATTAAGCAAAGTATTCATAGAAAGATGAAATCATAAATAACAATGTATAACTGAAGCATAGGAAATGGTCATGAGAAAATGAATTATTATTTTTAACAAATAGTAATTGTTAATTAGCATTTTTACTTATAAAATATAATAGCTAATTTGCATTTCTTTACCATCATTAAGTAAATAATATACGTAATAAATCAAATAATTGTTTATACAAAAAATTTATGCTAAACATGGCATTTTTAAATATTTCCAATACATATAAAACGTATGCAACTGGAAACATATTTTATAAGTTCACTTTTCTACAAACCTGGACTTTATGCTATTAATTAAGTACGCAACTTTTTACCTAAATATGAGAATAGAAACTGAAAAATAATTTTTTATTTATTATAAATTTGTTAGTTATGTAAAGGGAATAATAAAGATCAATAGCTGTGTAGTAGTGGTCTAAATAATGGTTTTATACAGAATTAAAAAAGAAATTTTCTTCAAATGACTAAAGTTGTATTAGGACTGTTTAAGATATTAAAAACAACAGCTCCTTGGTTTCTTCTACATGTATGTTTGTTAACATCATTGCGTTTATACATTTTGGCATGACATGGTATGAGCCAAGGCTAATAAGTGTTTATTTATTCATTTTATAATGATTTTCCTAGAGGTTGTTGACCATTCACTATTGCTGTAACCTTGCCACTAAATTTCAGTTTCTCTATTATAAAAACACAAAACTAAATACAATAAACATCCAATAGTCACTGATGACCATTGCAAGTTTATGTTCCAAAACTGTGTTTATGTTAGTAACTTCACATATATTTGTCTTCAGCTATGTATGTGAGATCGGGGTTTCTTGTTTGTCTTGAAGTTGCATTGAAAGGTACACCAGTACAGTATTCTAAGCCTTTTTCATTTTTATTATTATTATTATTATTATTTTTTGTTTTTTAAAGAAATTTGACTGGGCTTATTTGTGTTTACGCCGAAGAACATTGATAATTTTTTTCTTTGATTATATATCAGTAAACCTTGCTTTGAATTTTCATCTGAATAGCAGAATTTTAGGCACCATATGCTTCAGAGCACCGTATGGTTCAGCATCTGAACAGACTCTTTAACACTTACAAATATAGAAGATGTAAAAGATCATGGTTCCACAAAGTTATTTCAAACAGTGGCATACCTAGGACTTCAAGCTAGGGACCCGAAATATAAGAAGAAAAAAAATCTAAATAGGTATTTATATAGTACTAACAAACTATCAACCAAGATCAATACATAAAATCAATGTTTCTTAATACATAAAATCAATGTTTCTTAATACATTAAGATGCAATCATTTACCAACAAAGACAAAAAAATACAAAATAATATTGTTTCTTAAGAGTATCAGCTGTTGGAAAAAAAATTTATTTTCACAAACTAAAACTTACTTTTTCTACTTTAATATAGTATTTGAAATGTCTCGTACAATAGTGTTTTTGGTATTTGGTGTTCTAAATATTAAATATTTACCATTTAGAACACTTAATATTAGTACTCTAATATTGAGCAAACTGAGATTTTTTATTTTAAAATTTTGTTTTTGTTGAGTTTTTGAGTTGAGTAGTTGCTAGTTTGGTTAAGCAAATTAAAAAGGAGGGAGTCTAAGTTTTTGAAAGAGTGAGGCATAACTCTAAAAATAAAAAAAATATAATCATTAATATATATATATATATATATTTTTTCTATGTTCTAGGGGGGCCCATTTGTTTTTTCCTTTTTTTTTTCTTTGGGCCAGGGGTCCCCCCCCCCCCCCCCCGGGGTGTGTCCATCCCTAATTTCAAAATATAGGGGCTTGGTTGGCCCAAATCCAAAAAATTCCTATAAGCAAGTCATTAACTATAAAACAGTCTACAAAGTATCAGAACTCCCTTCAGAATTCCAATATCAATTTAAAAAAAAAAAAATTTTTATTAAAAAAAAGTAGATAAAAAAAATTTAATTTGAGTTGATCACTTGAACTAACCCAATTGAAAATTTTATTTCAAATTTGTGGTGGCAAACTTATTTGGGTCATTAGGCGTTTCAAAACTCTACTATTTTGGGAGACAATTGGCAACATGAAAAATCAAGTGCAACATAAAAAATAAGACTAAAATGCAAAACATATTCTCTATGTTTCACAAGAGTTCATTTCAGTCTTTTGGTTTTATTTTCGTTCATTTCAGTTCTCTAAATTTCAAGGTTATTCAATAAGGCATTTTTATCAACTTCTGTTAAATGTTGCGGTTAATGGTTTAATTTTTTTTCTTTAAAATTTTAAATTAAAAAAATCCAATTAATGATATTAACCTATTTTCTAAATTAAAAAAAAAAATAACAAAAGTTGACAGAAAGCCTTAATTGAATAAACATGAAAGTTAAAGGACTATAATAAATGAAAGTAAATTAAAAGGACTAAAATAAATTTTGGTGAAACTTAGAAATAAAGGAAAGAAGAAATGAAATATAGAAGAACACAAATCTAAGTGGAGAGAGAGTTAGAAAGACAAAGACAAAGATGAAAATATGATTATATGAAAGAAGAAAAGAAGTCAGTGGCTGTCAAAGGAGAAATTTGATGAGCATCGGCCATCTTTAGACCCCGCCTAACTATTGGGTTACACGTGTGAGTGAAATCCAACATTGAATAATGATGAGAAGAAAGAGTAGTTAATATAACGTAATTGAGCACATAACCCATTGAGCTTAGACCTTTTGGGCTAAAATGTGTCTCTATATGTTATAAAAATTATTGCAGGAAGCTCCTTAAGGTGTTTATTTCCCCAACAAGAGTATTATTTCCAATGGTGCTAGACAATAGTGAGGTGTGAGGTTCTCATGGAGGATAAAAGACGTGTGGAGTTGATATGTGAAGGCCCATGAATGATGAATTAGTGAAGGGAAAAGACCATTAGGCAAGGGGGAGTGAGTAGAACTTGTTCATTGCCTATGGAGAGGTCTTAAAGCCCACAAAGAGGCAGAGACTCACATGTGACAGGAATATTTTTGGGTTACACGTGTGAGTGAAGTTCCACATTGAATAATGATGAGAAGAACGAGTATTTAATATAACATAATTGAACACATACCCATTGAGGCTTAGACTTTTTGGCTTAAAGTGTGTCTCTATATGTTAAATTAATTATTCGAAGAGGCTCCCTAAGATATTTATCTCCCCAACAAGTGGTATCAGAGCCCATGGTAGTGTGAGGTAAAGGTGGTAAGGTTATTAAGGTTCCTTTCGCAGTTGGAGCGGGAATGGGGTGTGTGTACTTTGTTGTATATATAGGTATATACAAGGATAGGTTGTAATAATGATGGTTGAGTTTGGAGAATATGGTTTCATAAAGTGAAAATTCAAGTTCTGGAATTTTCTAAGTGAAAATTTGAAATTTGAATTTTTTGGAATTTTCTAGAATTTTCTGCAGAATTTTCTGGTGACTATTCAGAAAGGTTGAAGAGGTTTTAATCTTTGATAACCGTATTATGAAAAAATAACTAACTCTCCATACGTGCCTTTTCATGAAACAGGCTTATGTTCACTTAAATAAATAACTAACTCTCCATATGTGCCTTTTCATGAAATAGGCTTATGTTAACTTAAATAAATAACTAACTCTCCATACGTGCCTTTTCATGAAACATAACCCTATGGGTATAAATAGAGACTTATGTTCTCTTGAAAAACTAACTTCACAAAATAAAAAGTTGGAGAGAAACACAAGAAACACAAGAAATCTTGTGGTCATTCTCCAGAATTGCTATCTGTAGAACCCAACATCTTGGTTGTATCCTGGAGACAAATTTGCGATAACCTTTTAGCAACAAAAGTGTGGGGGGCAAATATTGTCTAAGGAAAACGATATAGTGCCTCCAAGTTATCTACTTTCTTTTTGTCTTTTTTGTTAATCTTGTTCTTCCATTATTACTTTGTGTAATTTCCCCAACAATCTTAGACAATATTTGACTACAAGACAAGGAGTAAATGATGGTACAACTTTGAAGATGTTGAACTATGGTTTGGTGAAATTGGATCGCTTTGATGGAACCAATTTTACACAGTAGAAAGAGCAATTGGCTTGGATTTGAAGAGTTCTTCAAATAATGAATCGATCATAAAGAAGATTCAACGGAATAAGGCTTAAAGAAACAAGTTTCTTTGTTGGCAAGACAAGGTGATGATTTTTTCACATTGTGAATGCATTAAAAGCCATGTTCATAGTTTGAACATTGAAGGTACGAATTTCTTGTTCATGGGCAATTTGAATTTCAAATTGATTGATGAGTTTCTTTGTTAGAATATTTGCATGTGTTGCAAATTTATTTGAATTTAGATATAAGAATGAAATTTTGACATGTTTAAATGTTATAAAGTGAAGTAGAAAATCTAAATGATGGGAATTTAAACTCTTAAAGTGATAGAGTATATGAATATTTTCCTAAGTGATTTTCTAAACTACGTGAAGACATTAAGAAACATTTCAGAAGATCTCACTTTAGATCAATTCAGACCATATCACTGAATTGAAGAGGAAAGTCCGGTTAGAGGTGTATCTAACACCGTTTCTAAAGTGAATGTGAACAATGTTAAAATTGGAAGTTCTAGTAAGAATAATAAACACTTGAATGTGAATAAGAGTGTGAATTGTTTTAGAAGAACAACTATAAGGATCTCAACAATGACAAGTAGAATGTCATGTTTCCTTTGTGGAAAGAAAGACCATTACATTTGAGAATGTAAGTTCTTAAAGAAGAAGAAGGATGAAGATGGAAATGCCAATGAAGCAATTGTCATTAAGGACATTATTGCTATGGTGAGTGATGTATGTATTAAAGATCACTATATTTCATATGACTGTAATTACAAATCCTTCCGATTGATGTTTTGATTCAGGTGCAATGTTGCATGTGTGCAACTACAAGGCACAATTCAAGACTTATGAGGAGTCTTCCATAGAACTAGAGTTGCTTGTGGACATCCACAGTAAGGCAAAAGTTCATGGAAAATGCATTGTTGAAGTGAAATTGAGTTTAGGCAAGAAGTTCTTTTGACCAATGCTATATTTTCATGTACCTAATATCAAGAAAAACCAATTTGTTATTTAAGAATGGTCTTGTCCAAGAATGATATCTTAGTAAGCAATGGATATGCTACTATCTGAGTGTTATTTATCAATATGTTTGGGTTATGCTTATATTGTTGATTCTTTATTTGTGGCATGCTAGATTGAGACTTTTAAATTTCAAATTCTTGAAATTTATGTCAAAGCATGATATAATTTATATAAGCATGATGATTTGAATTGAATGGTGTATTAACAAGAAATGATGAATATTTCTAAAGTATATTATTCTTTGTGAGGAACATGTCATAATACACCAAAGTGCAGTCCCTTATACACCCTAATAAAATTGTTTGTTTAAAAGAGAGAATTCTATTTGATATGGTGAATGCCATAAACTTGAGTGCAATCAACTAAGTTCCTATCTAATCAATGGGAAGAAGCTTTGCTTAGTGTATGCTATGGGCATAATAGAGTTTCATCTCAAAAGTATTTTATATGTGTTATGAAATGAGAAAGTGACCAAATGCTTATCATTTTAAACTGTGGGGGTGTTTATCCTTTTGAAAATGATAGACCAAAGAGGACTAATTAGTCAAAGAGCTATATAAAGTGTATATGTAGGTTTTGAGTAAATTCGAGGGTATGTAGTTTATTAGACTTAATGTCTAATATAAGAGTGAAATCAAAGGATATTGAATTTATTAAGTTTAAATTCAAAGATGATTTCAAGGATACCCCGATACCTACTTAAACACGAGTAAATGACTCCAATCTTAAATATCACATTAAGTGATATTAAAGATTCAAATGTGGTTCACCAAGTGAACAAAGGCGGAGTCAAATTTTGAGAAATAAAAAGGATTTTAATCCAAATTTTATTTCATGTGAAGCTCTTGTTTACCTTGTTAAAGGTAATAAAAGTGTAGTCCTAATTAAATACCCATGGAATTTTTTGAGGGAAGTGATTCTAAAGTTTGAGAAAGATTTGTGTTTCTAAAAAGACGTAGCTTTCTATTGTAAAAGCTATTAATGATGAGATAGACTCGATATTATTTAATAATAATTGGGTTTTAATGGATATACCTCTAGTTTTAAAACCAATTGGTTATGAGTGGGTATTAGAATAAGTTATAAAATCTTTTGGTCTAAGGTTAATAGTAAAATGTTTGAAACAAAGGGAAAAGATAGATTTTGATATCTATACACTAGTAACTATTTGTGTTATTAGTTTGATATCTTTAAAACCATTCATATAATTTTAAAGAAATTCACTATATTCTATTATTACATTTTGATATATGTAATTATAGTGTGTGTGTATATATGTGAATTTTGGAATGGTTGAGAATCCAAATTGTGGGGTTTAAAAACTCAAATTGTGGAATTATGATATCCAAGAAAGTGTAGGGGTATAACTCTTAAATGAGTCATGGACTCATAAGAATGCTAATGTGCATCAAAGATGTGCTTGATAAAGGTATTGAGATTTAACATCGAGGGATGTTAAATTCATTGTGATTAAATTCTGCCATGTGTGGTAGATGTCTCGATTTTAACCAAGCACATATTGTGATCCTATTTTGAAAGTACTTCTTTGTGGAATAAAGAGAGTACAAGTGAGTTCATTAATTGAACATTCAAGGATCAATAATGAAATATTGGATCGTGTCTCCACATATAATTTGAGTATGCATCATATAGATGTGAAGTGACTTTCTTAAAAGTGATCTTGGTAAGGAAGTTTGCTTGAAAGACATGTGGGTTTGTACTTCCCTAATTAATTAAATGAAAGTCTTTTATGAATGAGAATCAAGTAAAAAAAAATATAGTGGAGATGTGCACTATATTAATCTCATTTTGAGATTTATGTTATCTCATTTTGTTGAGATTTGAGTAATCTCATTGTGTTGAGATTAGTGATTTCTCATTCTATTGGGAATTGTGTTATCTCATTGTGTTGAGATTAGTGTTGAGAACTTGCTTCTTAGATTATAATATCTTTAAAGAGGCAAAGAACACTCTGATTTCAATAATAAATAAAGAAATTACTGGAAGGGCGGATGCACAGCTCGAGTTTGCTAGTGAATTAAGTACATGTTGCGTGTCATGTATGGAACTAAACTAGACATTGTCTTCATAGTATGTAGACTTTCAAAGTTTCTAAAACTTGAGGTTGATCATTAAAAAGTACTTAATTGTGATGAATATCTATTATATAGAATATTCAAGTTTAATTCTATTATTGATGTGAGTGATAATATCTATGTCTAGTTAGATAATCACTACATGTAGGGGTGCTATGTGTAAGCATTAAAGAAATAAGGTGTATTTCTTACTCTACTATAGAATTAAATTGAGAGCATTGATTATAATGGTAACGGACAAGGAAACAGATTGGCTAAGGTTTTGATAAAGTGTCGTGGCCATGACTATATTAAGCCATTCCTTGTACTGTAGTTGTGAAACCACAATGCATATGGTATACATGAGTTGTATACAATGTGAACTTAGACTTAAGAGTCTAAGACAAGAATATGTAAGGCAAGTCAAATGTGGTTGGACTAGTCTATTGCCTACGTAATTCTATATATAAAATAGGTCCTTTACCGAAGTGTGTCTCAAGACTTGGTAATTAAGGATAACATCCATTGGAATGGGACTAAAACCCTTCTTTTAAGAGAATCACCAATAGTGGGAACCCAACCTCGAACTGATTATATCTAAGAGGTTTAAAGGATAACAACAAGCTATTGATACGTGGTTAGTAAGAGCATTAAATTTGTGTCTCATTCAGGATGGATTAGTGCAGACTGTTACGATGAAATTGAGGATGAGTTTTAAACTCTTAATGAAGTTCATAAATCACAAATGTCTGTGTAACAGGGACATAAGAAGGAACTTCACCTTTGTGAACATAGGAGTGGTACCGCTTCTAGTAAGAGTAAAAGGGTTTTCTCTTGTACATGTTCACTAAACCGGGAAGAGCACAAGGCCATAATAGTGCTAACAACAGTGGATTTCTAAATGTGTTGTGGATGTTCTCATGTGTGTGTTGTTTCCAATTTCAACACATAAGAGTTTTGGTTTAAGCACCAAGCCACCATTAACTCTGTTGATTTCTTGAGCAATTACACTAAAGGAAGGTTTAAGTTGAAAGACACCTTCCATTATGCATGATAGGATATCAATCAAGTGAGACATATCTTATTACAACCTAGTGGGGGATTGTTGTATATATAGGTATATATAAGGATAGGTTGTAATAATGATGGTTGAGTTTGGAGAATATGGTTTCATAAAGTGAAAATTCAAGTTCTGGAATTTTCTAAGTGAAAATTTGAAATCTGAATTTTCTGGAATTTTCTAGAATTTTTTGGTGACTATTCAGAAAGGTTGAAGAGGTTTCAATCTTTGATAACTGTATTATGAAAAAATAACTAACTCTCCATATGTGCCTTTTCATGAAACAGGCTTATGTTCACTTAAATAAATAACTAACTCTCCATATGTGCATTTTCATGAAATAGGCTTATGTTCACTTAAATAAATAACTAACTCTCCATACGTGCCTTTTCATGAAACATAACCCTATGGGTATAAATAGAGGCTTATGTTCTCTTGAAAAACTAACTTCACAAAATAAAAAGTTGGAGAGAAACACAAAAAATCCTATGGTCATTCTCCAGAATTGCTATCTGTAGAACTCAACATCTTGGTTGTATCTTGGAGACAAATTTGTGATAACCCTTTAGCAACAAAAGTGTGGGGGGCAAATATTGTCTAAGGAAAACGATATAGTGCCGCCAAGTTATCTACTTTCTTTTTGTCTTTTCTGTTAATCTTGTTCTTCTATTATTACTTTGTGTAATTTCCCCAACATACTTGAAGCCCTTTCGCAAATGGTGCAGGGCGGGTTCCTTTAGCAGTTGGAGTGGGGACGATATATTGCACCAAGCAAGCCCATAAAGCCCACATAAACGATCTTGGAAAAGTCTTAACAAAGGAATATTGTTGCAAATGGTGTTAGACAACAGTGAGGTGCGAGGTTCCCACCTAGGATAAAAGACGTGCGGGGTTGACATGTGAAGACCCATGGATGATGAACTAGTGAAGGAAAAAGCTAGGCAAGGGGGAGTGAGTAGGACTTGTTCATGGTCCACGGAGAGGTCTTGACTCACACGTGAGGAGGAGATTGTTGGGTTGTACATGTGAGTGAAGTCACAAATTGAATAATGATGAGAAGAATAAGTAATTAATATAATATAATTGAGTACATACCTATTGGGCTTATGGCTTTTGGGTTAAAGTGTGTCTCTATATATTATATTAATTATTCAAGAAAACTCCTCAAGGTGTTTATCTCCCCAACTTTTTTAAAAAAAAAATATTGGAGTTAGACCGTTAGATATGAATTGGATGGAGTATTTTGGATATGCTTGTTCTTCGATCTAAAAATGCTATTTTATGAATGTAATTCTCATATTCAAATAAGCGACTTGTTTTATTATTATTTTTTTTATTGTGTGTGGAGAAAATAGTTTAGTTCTTTAAGAATTGGTTTAAATATTGGTATTACTATTATAAATAATTGAGGATTTTATGGGGGGCATTCTATTTTCTTTCTACTTTTTTTTTTTTAATACAAAAATGGTTAATTGAAATGCCGTTAACTATTTCTTTTTTTTTTTTTTTGGTAATGAGGAATTTGATTAAAGAAAACTAAAGGTTACAAAATCTCGAGTATGAACTATGAAATACCCTAAGCATCCGAAAATAATTGGTATAGAATAGAGGAAGGTGGGGGGTGGGGGGGGGGGGGGGGAAGGTCTGGGCTTCCCTTCGCGGAAGATGTGGTGGATGTAGGTTTCCTCAAAAAGTTGAAGGAGAGACTTGCAATTAGAGATCAAAGCACTACAAGGATGATGTGGTGGATGTGAGTTTCCTTTAAATTGCTCTATTTTTTTTTCCTATTAATTATAGGGTTTAATTAAGCAGACGCAGACCAAAAGAAAATTATAAAAGCATGAGAGAAGAATATCAATTAGGCTATCTGATCTCTCAACTTGCTTTGGTGGTATTTCTTGCAAAAAATTGAAAAAACTTTCTTCCTAACTAATTTGCCAAAAAAAGCCTGAGTTTAAAATCTCATGCATTGCATCACATTAGCATTATAATAGTATTGTCATGCATTTAGATGTGTGCAAACTGTTTGTGTGCTGATAGGTTTGGATTGGGTTGAACCCATGATGAAATTTCTTTTGCATGTCACATGCTCATGCATTCTCCATGCATACGTATTTCTTTTCATATATTCTTAATATTGTGAACTGTTTTGGGACTTTTCTGATTGTTTCTTTTTCTCTCCCTTTACTGTTGGTTATGTTAGTAGTGTCTATGGCACCAAAACGTAAATCTGCTCCGTCCCGGAACCCTCTTCGTTCCAGGGCATCCTCTTCCTCTTCAGATTCTGCCCCCCTATCTCTTTGGTTCCGTGATGATGATGCTCATAAAGCATTCTTGGAGAACTTTTCTAGACGAGGTGTTCATTCGGAACGCCAAGTCATTCTGGCAGAATTTGCTGACACTGACCTTCCCACTGTCATTCACAGTCGGGAATGGGAGTCACTGTGTGACGTCTCGGTCACTTGTCCTCTCATGCTTATTCAAGAGTCTACTCCAACATACACGGGATTGACCGTTCTGTCCCTCACTTTATCACTCGTGTTAGGGGTGTTAGCATTCCTGTCACACCACAGCTTGTTGCGGATGTGCTTCGAGTACCTAGGATAGCGTTTCCTGACTATCCGAGTTGTGATCGTCTATGGACTGTGTCCAAGGATGAGCTCATGGCTGCTTTCTGTAAGCGTCCCTCAAATTGGGGTGGTCGCCAGTTCACACCATGTAAGGCCTTTGCTAAAGGTCCTAGATTCATGAACATGGTGATGACTTTTGTACTCCATCCACTCTCTCACTACAACTCCATCACAGAGCCTCGTGCTCGATTTTTGTTGTCTTTTCTTGAGCATCTGACTATAGATTTCCCTTTTCATTTCATTCTTTCTATTATAGATGTTTATCTAGATTCGGCGTCTCGTGATAAGCTCATCTTTCCTTCCGCTATCACGAGGATCTTACGCCATTTTTCTGTTCCTTTTCCCTTGTCCGACCATTTTTCTTTCATGTGTGCCATAGACTACGCTACCGTAAAACGTAGTGAGGCGTAGTTTAGGTCGCGACAGATGGATTCAGCAGCTTCTCCCTCCCGTCCTGCTCCATCCAGATCTGCTCCTTCCATATCCGCTCCCTCAGCTTCTATGAGCGATGTGTCACTAGGAGACATCATGGTGCAGCTGTAGCGCATGGATGCTCGCCTTGATACACTTTCTACGGAATTGTATCAGGTGAATGTTCGTGTCGGTCGTATTGCACGACGACAGGCGACCATGGGTGGTTTTGCTTTTGAGACTTCTCCTCCACCACCTCCTCCCGTGGGTTCTGCATCTGAGGATGATGATGGTGACGACGATGATGCTTCGGATGATGATGATGGAGATGCTAGCTCTACTGATGAGATGTCTACTTGACACTCTTACCCTTTGTCACTCGTGACAAAAAGGAGGAGTAGTTTTGGATATGAGAGTAGTCATTCTTACGGGGAGAGTTAGTATATGATCTTTTTGTTAGAGGGACTGTTGTTTCTTTTTGAGGGGTGTAGTGAGGATTTCATGTATCTTTTTTTTTTCTCTTATTTAGATACATTTTTCTTGTACATTAGATCTTGTGACCATATAGACATACATTGTACTTTGTCTTATCTTCATGATGATGTTGATGTATGTTGTTTCTTTCACCTACCATTACATGTGTTGTTTCTTTTCTCTCTTTATACACATGTTTCTTATATCTTGTATGCAATCTATTATTTCTGTTTCACACAAAGATGCCTTGATGAGTTTTGTTTAAAGTGTTTCAGAAATACAGGTTGTCAAAGTCTACTTGCCATAAACTCTCTTCTTGCAAAGCTTTTCAAGAGTTTGTATTAGGATAGATTTTATTGTATTCAACAAGTGAATATGAGTTGAGTGATTTATGACTTCTCTCATATGCTCATTTGTTTGTTGTGGTTTTGTCACGGATTGCCAAGGGGGAGATTGTTAGAACATATGTGTTTTACATGTTAAGAACATATGTCATGATTTTATGTAATTGGCTTATCCTTTGACAAAACACACTTTACTTGTATTTGGGTAGATTTAGGATGTGTTTAAATACTTCAAGAAACCATGTTTCAAGATCAAGTGTTGAAGCCTTCAAGTCTGTCCAAGAAAACAAGCTGAAAGTGCAAAATCATTAAAGCTCGACAGCTAGCATGTGTCGAGGTTTAAGGAGCTGTTCAGCCCGTATTCTCGACAGCTAGCTCGACAGATGCTCGACACCTCTTATCTGTCGAGGTTTAAGAAAACAGCAATCTAATCTGTTTTTCTTGGGATCCGTGATTATGTGTTTGGGTCTTCTTTTCTCCTAACCCTAAACATATAAAAGAATTGTTTTAAAGGCCGTCAAAGTGTACACAAGTTGCACAAGCATTGAGCAAACCTTGTTCAAGCAAATTGTGACTAGAGATAAAATTCTTGCCCTTGTTCATCTCTTTCTTGAAGAAGTTGCTGTGTATTTGCACCGTAGGGTTTTGTAACCAAGCATCTTCTTGATCTTTATCATGTGGATGAACTGAAGAATTTTGCAGCCAACAACCTTCTTAGTTGGTGATTGAAGCCGCGTACTGGGATCCACGCATTGGTTAGTCACATACTTGGGAGCCGTGCATCAAAATAGGGGAACTGTCACTATAGAACAAGTCCAATTGGGTATTGGGGTAAGGGTTCAACTGTAGGTTGGTAAGGTACTTGGGATTCCTTTACTTGTAACCGCTTGTTGTGATAATAGTGGAGTTTCGGGAGTGGTGACCTGAAAGTCACCCGGTGGGGTTTTTACCGTTAGGTTTTCCCTATTCTTAAACAAATCACCGTGTCATTTATTTTCCGCTGCGTATTTATTTGTTTGGTGATTTGTTTGTGCTACCACGTGCTTTGCATGATAAATTGATTAATTAATAACTTGACTAATTAATTAATTAATTTCAATCACAAGGGGTCAATCCGTTTGTGGCCTATCTTCTCCTCGTTCGATCCTCAAGGTTTCTTCAAGCTTCTTCAAGTTTTTCTTCACTTGGTATTTTTCTAATCTCTTCCATATTCATGCATTTCATGTTTTGAAACCTAGGTTTTGGGGTTTTTGAAAAATTTTGGGATTCTTCAAATTTGATGAGTTTTTGTTGAATTTTTGGGATGGGTTTTCGCTTAAATGAGTTTAAAATCTCATGCATTGCATCACATTAGCATTATAATAGTATTGTCATGCATTTAGATGTGTGCAAACTGTTTGTGTGCTGATAGGTTTGGATTGGGCTGAACCCATGATGAAATTTCTTTTGCATGTCACATGCTCATGCATTCTTCATGCATACGTATTTCTTTTCATATATTCTTAATATTGTGAACTGTTTTGGGACTTTTCTGATTGTTTCTTTTTCTCTTCCTTTACTGTTGGTTACGTTAGTAGTGTCTATGGCACTAAAACGTAAATCTGCTCCGTCCCGGAACCCTCTTCGTTCCAGGGCATCCTCTTCCTCTTCAGATTCTGCCCCCTATCTCTTTGGTTCCGTGATGATGATGCTCATAAAGCATTCTCGGAGAACTTTTCTAGACGAGGTGTTCATTCGGAACGCCAAGTCATTCTGGCAGAATTTGCCGACACTGACCTTCCCACTGTCATTCACAGTCGGGAATGGGAGTCACTGTGTGACGTCTCGGTCACTTGTCCTCTCATGCTTATTCAGGAGTTCTACTCCAACATGCACAGGATTGACCGTTCTGTCCCTCACTTTATCACTCATGTTAGGGGTGTTAGCATTCCTGTCACACCACAGCTTGTTGCGGATGTGCTTCGAGTACTTAGGATAGCGTTTCCTGACTATCCGAGTTGTGATCGTCTGTGGACTGTGTCCAAGGATGAGCTCATGGCTGCTTTCTGTGAGCGTCCCTCAAATTGGGGTGGTCGCCAGTTCACACCATGTAAGGCCTTTGCTAAAGGTCCTAGATTCATGAACATGGTGATGACTTTTGTACTCCATCCACTCTCTCACTACAACTCCATCACAGAGCCTCGTGCTCAATTTTTGTTGTCTCTTCTTGAGCATCTGACTATAGATTTCCCTTCTCATTTCATTCTTTCTATTATAGATGTTCATCTAGATTTGGCGTCTCGTGATAAGCTCATCTTTCCTTCCGCTATCACGAGGATCTTACGCCATTTTTCTGTTCCTTTTCCCTCGTCCGACCATTTTTCTTTCATATGTGCCATAGACTACGCTACCGTAAAACGTAGTGAGGAGCAGTTTAGGTCGCGACAGACGGATTCAGCAGCTTCTCCCTCCCGTCCTGCTCCATCCAGATCTGCTCCTTCCACATCCGCTCCCTCAGCTTCTACGAGCGATGTGTCACTAGGAGACATCATGGCGCAGCTGTAGCGCATGGATGCTCGCCTTGATACACTTTCTACGGAATTGTATCAGGTGAATGTTCATGTCGGTCGTATTGCACGACGACAGGCGACCACGGGTGGTTTTGCTTTTGAGACTTCTCCTCCACCACCTCCTCCCGTGGGTTCTGCATCTGAGGATGATGATGGTGACGACGATGATACTTCGGATGATGATGATGGAAATGCTAGCTCTACTGATGAGATGTCTACTTGACACTCTTACCCTTTGTCACTCGTGACAAAAAGGAGGAGTAGTTTCGGATATGAGAGTAGTCATTCTTAGGGGGAGAGTTAGTATAGGATCTTTTTGTTAGGGGGACTGTTGTTTCTTTTTGAGGGGTGTAGTGAGGATTTCATGTATCTTTTTCTTTTCTCTTATTTAGATACATTTTTCTTGTACATTAGATCTTGTGACCATTTAGACATACATTGTACTTTGTCTTATCTTTATGATGATGTTGATGTATGTTGTTTCTTTCACCTACCATTACATGTGTTGTTTCTTTTCTCTCTTTATAAACATGTTTCTTATATCTTGTATGCAATCTATTATTTCCGTTTCACACAAAGATGCCTTGATGAGTTTTGTTTAAAGTGTTTCAAAAATACAGGTTGTCAAAGTCTACTTGCCATAAAATCTCTTCTTGCAAAGTTTTTCAAGAGTTTGTGTTAGGATAGATTTTATTGTATTCAACAAGTGAATATGAGTTGAATGATTTATGACTTCTCTCATATGCTCATTTGTTTGTTGTGGTTTTGTCATGGATTGCCAAGGGGGAGATTGTTAGAACATATGTGTTTTACATGTTAAGAACATATGTCATGATTTTATGTAATTGGCTTATCCTTTGACAAAACACACTTTACTTGTATTTGGGTAGATTTAGGATGTGTTTAAATACTTCAAGAAACCATGTTTCAAGATCAAGTGTTGAAACCTTCAAGTCTGTCCAAGAAAATAAGCTGAAAGTGCAAAATCATTAAAGCTCGACAGCTAGCATGTGTCGAGGTTTAAGGAGCTGTTCAGCCTGTATTCTCGACAGCTAGCTCGACAGATGCTCGACACCTCCTATCTGTCGAGGTTTAAGAAAACAGCAATCTGATTTGTTTTTCTTAGGATCTGTAATTATGTGTTTGGGCCTTCTTTTCTCCTAACCCTAAACATATAAAAGGATGGTTTTATGGGCCGTCAAAGTGTACACAAGTTGCACAAGCATTGAGCAAACCTTGTTCAAGCAAATTTTAACTAGAGATAAAGTTTTTGCCCTTGTTCATCTCTTTCTTGAAGAAGTTGCTGTGTATTTGCACCGTAGGGTTTTATAACCAAGAATCTTCTTGATCTTCATTGTGTGGATGAACTGAAGAAATTTCCAGCCAACAACCTTCTTGGTTGGTGATTGAAGTCGTGTACTGGGATCCGCACATTAGTTAGTCACGTACTTGGGAGCCGTGCATCAAAAGAGGGGAACTGTCACTACAGAACAAGTCCAATTGGGTATTGGGGTAAAGGTTCAACTGTAGGTTGGTAAGGTACTTGGGATTCCTTTACTTGTAATCGCTTGTTGTGATAATAGTGGAGTTTCGGAAGTGGTGACCTGAAAATCACCCGGTGGGGTTTTTACCGTTAGGTTTTCCCCATTCGTAAACAAATCACCGTGTCATTTATTTTCCGCTGCGTATTTAGTTTTTTGGTGATTTGTTTGTGCTACCACGTGCTTTGCATGATAAATTGATTAATTAATAACTTGACTAATTAATTAATTAATTTCAATCACAAGGGGTCAATCCGTTTGTGGCCTATCACATGTGCTACACTTTCTCGAGCACAAAATCATATGATATGCACTAAGGTGTTCATGATTGGCTAGTAAATAGTGATGAGATGGTTATTTATGTCTTTCTTTTAGGATTTTTTTAGTCCTTATAATCAAAAGCATGTGACTTCAAGATCAAGATCATGTGATCAAAAACTATAAACAACTCCCACACAACATGCACTACAAAGCTAAAACTAGCAAAGTGCAATAAAATAAGCTCATCCAAGTTAAACAAGGTACATAAACATATTATGTGAAGATAATATGGCCAACCTTCATTTCAAATCCAAGAAAAATAATGCAAAACACATTTTTCCTTCCTTCTCCTTTTTTTTTTTTTTTTAAGAATTAACAAAAACAACCTAGCATGAAATGCAAGAATGTTATGCAATGCAAATCGTAAAAACAAAGAAAACAAAAACAACAAAGAAGAATAGTCACAAAGAATAGAGAGATGAAGCATAAGGACCATGTCAAAAAGACTCAATTAAATCGAGCCTTTTGCATCCAAAACTTTTTAGATACAACTCTTGCATTGGAGTTATTTTTCATATTAGAATGATGAGCAACTCCTGGATTGGAATAAAGGTTTAAAGTCTTTACCAACTCACCAATAAGTACCATGGGATCTTGTGCTTAAGGCACAGGTACTTTTGGTTTATTTGCTCGCTTAGCAACTTGCAACTTGAAACAGTTTGGAAGAATGTGTCCAGTCTTTCCACAAAAATGACAAACCCATAAAGGTCTATCATGCTCCTTATCCTTAGAAATGGTAGGATTCTTAGGCTTAGACTCTTTAAGATCAACCCTAGTCTTCCTAGGAGGTGTAACTTCTACTGGAGGCTCAAAAGAAGAAACAAAGTTTGTGGAATGAGTCTTAGGCACAGAGATGCTATCTTCAAAACCTAGACCAGTTTTGTCTAAGGGAGACTTCTGAATACTCAACATGTGTTCAAGTTTGGAACTAGCAAACCTATTTGTTTGTTTTCTAGCAACAGATAATTCAAGTTCCAAATTCTTAACTTTATCAATCAACAACATGTTCTCAGTCTTCACCTTATCAAGCAATTTATTAGCATCAAACAACTCCAACAACAAATTTTTCTTATCCAGTTCAAGAGAAGCAATTTTCTTTAGACCTAAGTCAACATTCATAGCATCTTTTGTAGCAACCTTGCAAAGTTTATTATAAGCTTCTTGCAAATCAGCACATTCAATGAGTTCCCCATCAGAAGGGTTCTCATCAGCAACAACACTTTCATCAACTACAGCAGTAGCTGTGAAAGCAATGAAGTTTCCATCCTCATCACTACCAAACTCATGATCAGAAACTTCATCATCACTAAGGGTTACAGCCATAGTTTTACCCTTTAATCTCAAGAATGTAGGACATTCTAATTTCACATGACCATACCCTTGACAACCAAAACATTGTTGACCCATAGAATTATTAGAGGTTTGACCTACTTTCTCTTTAGGTTTATCAGTATTGTTCCCTTTAGTGGGTTCATTCCTCCTAAAATTTCTAGGTTCAGCATTGTTTTTACCTCTTGCCCTTCTATTATTGTTCCTAAGAAAATTTCTAAAGTTCTTGGCAAGATATGCAATCTCTGTAGTAGAGAGTTCATCATCAAATCCATTCCCATCAACAGACTTAAGATCCATTTTTGAATTTGTTTGTCTTAGGTAGGTCCAACTCATAGGACTGGAGAGATCCTACAAGTTCATCAACAAGGATGGAGTCCACATCCTTACTTTCAGTAATGGCAGTCACTTTAGGTCTAAAGTCCTCAGTCAAGAATCTAAGTATCTTCCTAACAATCTTAGGTTGATCATAGATTTCACCCAAATTATAAGCAGAGTTAACAATATCATTCAGTTTAGCATAGAATTCATCAAAACATTCATCATCAGACATTCTAATACTTTCAATTCTAGTAATTAACTGCTGCAGTTTGTTAATCTTAATTGCCTTTATGCCTTCATGCACAGTTTGAAGAATATTCTATGCAGTATGAGCAACCTCAACATTAGAGATTCTCTTGAATTCCTCCATAGAAACAGCATTATAAGTAGCATTTATGGCTTTGCTATTAAAAAAGGCTACTTCTTTCTTAGAAGTTTGCCACTCACTAACAAAAGTAGTGGGCTTCTCCCATCCGTATTCAACGGAATTCCAAACTCTCTCATCAATAAATTTCAGGAATGCTTTCATCCTTACTTTCCAATAGGCATAGTTGTTCCCATCAAAATGAGGTGGGATCACAAGAGAGTGACTGTGTTCCATGACAACAGGAGTCAAGGATCAACTCTTAGATCAAAAGATCTAAATACTAGAGCTAACCCGCTCTGATACCACTTATATGTTTTTAGACCCCTTAAAACACAAGTTGATTAACCTAGTTATTTAGCCAAGTGATTACTTAGGTAAATTATTTAAATCTAGGCTAACACATGTAAATCATATCATGTAAACAATGCGGAAATATAAAGAGCACAACAATATGATAACCCAGGAAAACCAAACCGGTAAAAAACCTGGGGAGGATTTAACCTAGCTATTCTCAAGGTAAAACAGATCTACTATGAAAGAATTGAAGTTTTACAATAGCGACTTAGACCATTAACATCCTATTGCTACCTCAAGTAGAAAACTTACTACCATGACCACGTGACAGCTCTGAGTCCACGGACTACTTCTTTCTTGTATTCATAGCAACCACAAGTACACCCACTTGTGTTTTTCTTTAAGCTCTTTGAACAGCAACTGAAGCGATCACCAAGCTCTCGACATCAATCTTGATCTTGATAACCCTAAGTGTGTATGAAGGCAAACACCTCTACATCTCACATGAGATTCACACACACAGCATATCAACAACCTCTAAAATGTGGCTAGGGTTTTTCCTTTTATACTTAAGGTAAAACATAAAACCCTAAACGTCATATGGGCTTGGGCTGAGTTGGAAATTCTGCAGAAAAAACATTCTGCACGAGTTTCGATTAATTGAGTCAAATTTGCGATCGATCGAGCTTTGCAGAAATTGAACAGTAATTTTCTACAATTACTCGATTCCAACTTTACACATAAATCACTTTGAGCAACCTAAATCTAGACTCTAATTTTTTATCATGGTTTGCCAACATTACACATTGAAATTCTAATACTTTTAGATCCTAAATCCTTAGAACCTAACACTATTGATCTTAAGCTTAGGTTATTAAACAATTTTCATGATATTGTTTTTTTAGACTACAATTTATCTTATTGGGCTACAATTAAAAACTAATTTGGTTTGGGCTTGATTTGAATTCTAATTATACTTCCACATAATATATATATATTTATATATATATATAAATGATTATATTTTTGTTCACTTTTAACAAAATAACAAAATGCTAAATTGAACACACTAAAAACTATTGAAGATGAGATTTAAAGAAATCTTAGGTTTATTTTTCTTATTTTGTTGAATATTGAAAAGGGATGCTTTGCATCAAATTAAGCTGCCATTCCAACTACAAAAATAGCTAGAGATGACAACAAATCTAGATGCCAAGGAGAAAATAAAATAAAATTGTACAAACAGACAGATAGAAACACAACTTGATGGTCTTGTGCAGTGCGTTGTTGTACCTTTTGTTGGTCCAAAAGAGGAAAACAAAAAGAACATGCATGAGTAAGAAACAGAAAAATTGAAGAGCCATTATGGCACAGCAAAATAAAATTTACTGGGTTTAACATCTTTACCTTTAAGAAACAGAAAAATTGAAGAGCCATAGGTGACATAAAAGAATACATTATTTTCCAATATGGCCTCTTTACCTTGTTGCTTATACTTGAATATCCCAATTCAACACGGTTAACACCAAATAACAGAGTGCAATGATACAAAAAATAACAGAGCGCAATGATACAAAAAATAATAATTTTTCTCACAAAATTGGGATACCTACCCAAATATAAGATCAATCCACTCATTTAAATACGAATTCCAAGAGATTTCAATAAAGCGAAAACTATACCTCGTTTTACTCCTTCTCAGACTTGGACTGCTGCAAAGGATTTATCTTTCCACCTACAAAGCCAAAAAATAAAAATTATAAGTTGTTCTTAAATTAATCACAATAGCAAATTTGAAGTATTTTCTTAAATTCCATGATTTCTGAACTATTAAATAGTGAAAATAATTTTGAATCAACTCCTTGAATTCCATGATTTCATAAGTGTTAAATAGTTAAATGGTGTTTTGAACATGATTCCGTCATCGGACTCTTCAGTTTTCACAATGTTGTTAAATGTTTACAACAAAATTAAGAAATTTAGTAAGACACGTGGCCAAGGTTGTCAAAATCGGGATCCTACGTAGGATCGTGAGAGGTAGGTAGGATCGTGAATCGTAGGATCAGATCGTGGATCGTAAGATCCTACCTATTTTCAGATTTTAAGCAAAAAACCTATTGATAGTGACTTTATATGTTATATAATCACTTAAAATATGTATCCATCAATTAAAAAAAAATTGCATCATAAAATGTAATTTGCACGCACTACATCGTTCTTATATCATTCTAACGAAACAAATAATATTTAACTTTTGACATAATGTATCTAAAAAGTTCAGTACATGTTTAATTAGCAACTAAGTACCAAAATATTATCTACACATATGGAAAATGTTTTCCAAATTCTAAGTTCCAAATCCAAAATAAGTTAGGCTAGTTAGTATATAAAAACTAGCTAATTACAAATTTACAATATGTAATCCAAAAGAGAATTCTCAATCTAAGGTAAACTAGCTAATTACAAATATGAAATCCAAAAGAGAATTCTCATTCTAAGGTTCTTCTAATCTAATCACTGTCATTGTCATATCCCATTTCATCATCTAAATATTTTAGGTTTTGTTTTTGAAAACGTTAAACTTAAGTACTATAGGTTTTTTTGAGATTTTATGTTGACATAAGGATAAATTTGGGACTTCAATTCATTATTGGGCTTTTGATAACCCGTTGGGCTTGTGGGTTTAGGTGGATTATCTTACCCATATAAATCCCACTTAAAAAAAAAAAAAAAAAAAATCAAGCCAAATGGTAGGATCGGTAGGATCCCATACGATCCTACGATCCTATGTAATCCTACATAATCCTACATACGATCATACCATTTTTGCGATCCTGCTACGATTTTAAACTTTTTGATGAGATGGGATCGTAAAATCGTGCGATTTTACGATCCGGATCGCGATTTTGACAACCATGCACGTGGCACAAAATTAGGTCTCCAATTTTACATTTACTTGCTAGAAGCATCAATATTGAGTGACAAATATAAATTGCAAAGAACAATGTCTAAGCTAAATTTCAAACATTTTTGAAATGACTAAGAAAATTAAACTTACATCTAGAATGGACATTAAAAGTAGAAACTTCAATTTATGTAGTTGGTTCAACAAATAAGTCTATTAATCAATGGACAATTTAAATAGATGTTGATTTTAGATGTTAATAAAACACATACATACAAAACAAAACCCTACTGCAAGAAATAAAACATCATATTTTTGAAGTGTGTGAGCATCAAATTAATTCTTCCTTCAAAAAGACGTTGAAAAATTTATGATTATATACAAAGCACGAATAAAATGCTAAATTTGATTGTCCCTATTAGCATACCAAAAATAAATCATATCATCTGGCATTAATAATAAGAAAATAAAGAGTCAAAAATACATCAATTTAATTGCCAAGAGAGTTCCCCAATTTTATGACAATTCTCTAGTTGCCCTCTTTAGTCGTTAGTCCTTATCCCTTACTTCCTTTCTAACTGTTGAATCAAAATGGAAGACAACAAAAGTCATGTTATAAGAGTAAAATCATGTTGCAAAGGTACATGCACAAAATCTTTAAAATATATTTCACTTTAACAAAAACAAAAATAAATCTCAAATTTATCAATCAATCACACAAATCCCAATTATCTATTTTTAATTAGTATCAATTGCATGGAAATAGCATTGTCAAAGTAACCACAATCTCGCAATACATTTCTTTTGTAATTTATCTAGAAAATCTCCTATAGCTCTTAGCAAGAAATGCACTCCCAAAGGATTACACAAACATCTGAAACATGCTAATAGTCATGATGGACTAATAAAAAAATAAGAGAAATGATATATCTACAACATTTTTACAACAAATCCTAAGTGGCAGGTTGTTACTGGTTGTTATTGTTGGGGCAAAAAAGTAATCTTAGTGTTAGTTTCAAATTTGAACCAATAACAACTAACCACCTGTGATTTGTTGTAAAAATGTTGTAAAATTGTTGTAGACGTAGCATCTCTCAAAAAATAAATATAAAGTGCAAAGTTCTTATGTTATATGCAAGCTTTTTTTTTTTTTTTTTTGAGAAGATTATGTTATATGCAAGCTGGTATAGAAGTTTCACTTATCAAGTCTTATTAAAATTGGCCAAGACCAATAAATTCTAGCTAAACAAACACGTTATATTAGTCAATTAAAGAAAAAATTGAAAAAACTTTCTTCCTAACTAATTTGCCAAAAAAAGCCCAAACTTGTTTCAGGAAATAAGGTACAAAGGGATTGATGGAGAAGAAGGTACATACATATGGGAGACGAAATAATTGAAAATTTTGTTTTTTTTTTTTTTGTTTAACGAAATATGTAACATTGCAAAATCTGTAACTACCTATAAACGCTGTTACAATAATTATTGTATTTTTACTGCATGACATAATTTGTAAAGATCTACATGGCACAGTAAGGAGTGGTCAACCAAAAGGTTAACAATTTTTTGGTTATATATATATATGATAGTGTATATAAATAAATGCAGTCATCTATTAACACATAAATCTATAATTTGATTTAAATGCAAATGTTTGATGGTGTGGAAGGCTAAAGAAAGAGAATTCCCAAGAAATACATCATAGAACCTTAGGCCACTATGTCTAAGGTTTATATTTTTATATATTTATTAATTGATCCATAATATGCTAAATTAAATTTAAAAATACTCTTATAAAAAAATTGAAAATACATTCTATGAGCTCATAATTATTTTTTATATAATTTTATTCTCTATGTGAGAACTTTTTAGTTTCACCTATTTTATAAAAATCTTTTTTTTTTTTTTTATGGAAATATTTTATAAAAATCTTATCTCTAAGTTAATTCATGATTTTTATTATTATGAAAATTTATTTCACATGCAATGCATATGGAACATAAACATACCCATAAAAACATAAATAGATACATAAGCATAAACACAAACATCATTTCCCACGAATGTGTGAAACTTTAGAGTACTCTTTTTCAAACTCATCATTATCAAGCTTACATTTGATATTAACTACACCCGTAATGAGAGAAGTTACATCAATTGGATTAATACATGCCTATTTGGAAATGTGGTGAAATTCATGTGTGCTATCTCAAATAATGTTAGTATTAGCAAAATTCATTTTATATACAAACTTGAAAATTTCATTTTCCTTTCTTGGAGTGGAAATTTCCAATATCTAGACTACTATACAATGTCGTACATATTTTTGAATCCAATAGTCTGCGATAATGCAAGTAGATACTTTACAGAGACAAAAATGTTATTAAAAATTCATTTTAATAGCATTCAACCTCAAAATGTAAAGATGGTTATAGATATTGACTTTTAATATATATAATGCCGTTAGAAATATACAAGAAAAAATAACATATAGAAAACATTCCTAAAGAAAATAATACAAATAAACTTAAATAATTAAACAAAATTACTTTATCATGTGCATGTATTTTGATTACATTTTCTACAAGGATTTAGTCAAGTTATTTCTATTTTTTGAGAGAAAAACAAAACAAAAGCATTTAAATTACTTAATTCAATGTGAATAAAATTACCATAAATAATCTCATTAATTGCAACTTTAAATGTTAATCTAGTAAAATACCCACATCAAAAATTTGAACTATCTTGAACTCATAATTTCAAATACGAACATTTTGTTTGTCTTTTAGAAGCAGCAAATCATAATCTTCCAAGATCTTTTTTAGTTGTCATTAAAATTAGTGTTTCATAGGACACACAGATATAAACATAAATAGACAAATAAACTTTTATATATATATATATATGTTTATGTTTATGTTTTTCCAAAATTTTGGTTATAATCATTGTTGAAGTATTGATGAAATTCATTAATTGAAAAAGGTAGGTAAAAAGTGTCTTGAAGTTACTTGAAAAACTACATTCTAGATAATTTCACAAGTGAATGTGAAGCCCACTTAAGTGAAAAGAAGACTCTCTCAAGCAAAGAAGAACCTTGCTTGTGTGAAATAATAAACCAACTTGAGACTTCGCCTATCTCTCACTCGAGGCTCACTTGAAGAGCACGAAGAGGCCAGCAATGGCAAGGTAGAATTTGATGTTAGGGATAGGTTTTGCTCACTATGGTTGGGCTAGGTTTGAGCGCCACTGTAATCAATGTTTGGATACAATAGATTGGGTTTTGTTGATTTTTCTTAGGGGGGTTACCTTAGGTGGGAATTGGGATTTGCATAATGTGGTTAGGTTTGTTGTGGGTTGTCAATCTTGTCATTGCACATCAGTGGTAGTTTTAGAAATTTTTTCTAGGTGGTCATTAAGAAACTCTTTTTTTGAGATAGTTTTAACGTATGACGTCCATTCTTGATTATAGCTCTTTATCATCAAATCAAAACACCAATCGGTTTTTAGTGTAGGCAGGGATTGAACTCTAGATTTTTTATTCAGCCATCAGAAACTTTATTAGTTAAGCTAACTGGAACCTACTGGTCATTAAGAAGCTTAAATTATATAAAATCTAATAAATAAAGAACTTGAATATATCGACATAAAAAAAAAATGCTTGAAGTATTACAATGTCACTCTATTGACAAAAAAGAAAAAGACAAAGACAAAGAAAAAAAGGAATTGAGAAGAGATAAAGTGAAAATTGAGAATGTTGAGATGGGAGTAATAAAGTAAGAGAGAGTCTGAAATGATGATAGAGAAAAAAATGGAGAGAGAGAGTGAGAGAGAGAGAGAGAGCAATTGATGATACTTGTTACAACTACGAACCGAGTTGCCGAGGAGAGCAAAGTTGTTGTTATTGCAAAGCGGAAGAGAGCAATGCTATCGATACTGCTAAGGAGAACTCACAACCACAATATTTCTCTTGGTATTGTTTTTTAGGAATAATGAAATTAGGAATTATTTTTATGTAATGAGTTGAACAAGTTACAAATTTGAATGATTAGGGACTTTAATTTTTTGTTTTGAATATACTTTTTGTTGAATAATCTTTTTAGTTGTTGTTGTTTGGGTTAGTTTTGCTATTATCTAATTTTATTGTTGTTATTTGAGCTTTTTATTTTTATTTTTAAAGGGGTTGTGGATTATATTTAGGGGGGCCAGGATTGTTTTTGGGGTAATGTTACATCCACAACATTTTCACAATAAATCTTATGTGACAAACTATTACTAGTAGATAAAAAAGTGTTGTTAGTATTGGGCTTAAATTAGAATCAATAACAGCTTATCACCTAAAATTTGTCATGAAATTATTATAAAAATGTTATGGATGTAGCCTTACTCTTATATTTATTGAACCCAAATTTTGTGATTTTCAAGTGAAGGAGTTCAATGATAATATCATGATGTTAATTTATACTTGAAATTGGATAAGTCGTTTGATTCTCCCTGATGAGGAAAAAATTGCAAACTAACACCAATCCTCAAACAATTTCGTTCATTAGCAACATTTCCAAACTATTTAGGAAACTAGCATCTTGAGTCTTACAGATTCCAAGTCTCTAAAACTCGATTTGCTATAGTGACTTGAGTCTAAGAGACTCGAGATGCTAGTCTTCTAAATAGTTTGGAAACGTTGCTGACTAACGAAATTGTTTAGGGATTGGTGTTAGTTTGGAATTTTTTCCCTCTGATGATCTTCCCCTATGTTTAGTGATTACAGAGAAGGAGCAAAGGCTATGTGGGGTAATGTTAATCAAATTCTGGGGTAGCCATCACTTATTGGGACAGGGACGGAGCTAGGACTTAGAGTTAGGGGGGGCAAAAGTATAAACAAATTTTTTTTTGAAACTCCAAGTAAGCATTCATTTAGAAGAGAAATGCTATATCTACAATATTTTCTCAACATTTTCACAACAAATCGTAAGTGGTAGGTTATTATTGGTTGTTATAAGTGAGCAAAAGAGTAATTTAAGTTGTGGATTCAAATTAGAACTAATAACAACTTACCGCATGTGATTTGTTGTGAAAATGTTGTAGACGTAACACTTCTCAATTTAGAAAGTTAAGCTTTTTTTTTTTTTTTTTTTACTTTTTTTTTTGGGTGTCTTGTGTGTTGTCAAATGTGTGTGGGTGTTCACTTAGACTAGTTAGAATTGGCTTAGGAATTTTTTATTTTATTTTATTTTATTTTTTGTTTGTGTCTTGCGTGGGTTTGTTTTGGAGTGTTGTTTGGGCGTTTGTTATTGGTAAATTTTGTTGTTAAGCTTGTTAAATTTATTTCAAATTTTAGATCAATAAAATTTTTTATAGCCTTTAAAAAGATCAATAATATTGTTGAGAGGGCAAAGTGCAAATTTATTGAAACAAATTGCTAAAATTAATACACAAACACACACACACACACACACGTATATACACTAAAAAAAATTGAAAAAATTTAGGGGGGGCCACTGCCCCCCCTAGTTCAACTACAGTTCTGTCACTGTATTGGGGAATCATCCATTGCAAGATTTCCAGGGTCAAAACTAATTTCTCAAGCAAAAAATAAAAATTTGAAATCTAATAGATCAGCTGGAGCAACAGGGCCTGTGGGAAGTAAAAATGGTCTTGGAAATACTGTTCTCCATCCTTCGTTGCAAAAGAGAATAGAGCAACTTTCTCGTGCTACAGCAAACACTCAAACTCATCAGGCACCCTTCCGTAATATGGTGTTTTATGGACCTTCTGGCATTGGTAAAACTATCTATGGTTGCCAGGGAGATAGCTCGGAAATCGGTATGCTCTTAACTTAGGACTTCATTGTACTTCCATTTTATACCTGCTGCCTAACTTGTATATGCCTTGTTGGGCTTTATTTGGTCTTTTACTTAATAGAGGTATGTCTCAAAGTGTAAGATACATAAAGAAGATGTGTGAACAGAAGAAACTGAGTTAATAAATTAAATAGCTTGGCACCTTAAAAAAAGTTACCATTGTATAAATGAAGATGTTAATTTCGTGGATTATTATTCTTTTAAATTTCTTCTTCTGTTCTGATTTAGAAATTGAAATACTAGATAAATAGAAAATAAATATAAAAAGATGAAGGAAATATACTCGTTTTAAAACCATCTGTGATTTACTTGTGAATGGCGGATATATTTGTGATATAGATATTTATAGTTCACAATGACATTAAACTTAAGTAGATTTGGTGACATCTTCTCAGATAAGAAGCATTGATAGGGTAAATATTTTATATAATTTTACTTTTGAGGACCTATCCAATAGATTTGTGTGTGTTGTTTACAACCCTTTTACTTCAATAGCTAAGAAAAATTATTTTATTTTCATAGTTTCTTGTTGCTATCGTTGACCCTTGAATCTTCTCATTTCATTTTTATTTTTCAAAGATTAAACTGCTCTCTGCCTGTTATTATTCTATCAAGTTTCTTAGTCAATGGCGGCTCCAAGAATATTTTTCAAGGTGGTCGTTAAAAAACTTAAATTACACAAAATTTAATTAAAAGAGAACTTCATATATTGACCCCCAAAAAAACGCACACACTCACACAAATACATAAAGTCTTACAATTTTTTTCTACAAATTTTTTTATTTTGAAATTTTTTTATGATAGTCTCATTACCAATGTTGCAAGTTACATCTCTATCAAAATTTTAGTTAGACAAAAATTTTCTTGGGATTTTTTTTTTATTTGTAAGGACCTAATATATTGTTAAGGGGACTAAAGTTTAAGGACAAAGTTTGGCTACAAACTTAATATACCCTAAGGCTACAACTCTCTTTAAATAAGTAACATGGTCAATTTTGAAAATCTAATTGTTGAATTGCATATTCTTTAATATTTATATTCTTAAAATGTATGTCAAATTTCATGTCAATCATATGTTATTTACTTTTGATCCATAAATTTATCTTTTTTGTATAATTTTAGACTATAAAAACTCGAAATTTAAAGATTTGATTGATGGCATAGCTATTAATCTTTGATCTTCTTGAAATTTTGTAAATATGGAGGATATAAGAAGAAAATGTATCTATTTGTAGATTTATTAAAATTCACCTACAATAAAAAAAATATTGAGTAGAGTTATAGCCTTAGTTTTCAACCAAGTTTGTTACCAAATTTTGTCAAAAATTTAATTATGTTAGGCCTAAAAAAATTTTAGGGTGGTCACAAATTTTTTTTAAGGATTAAAAAATCATAAAATTTTTAAATTTATATATATATAAAAAAAAAATTTCAGGTAAAGGTGGTCCTGTGATCACCCTAAATTGAATGTAGAGCCGCCAGTGTTCTTAGTCCATTGCCTTTTCATTTATAGGATGTTGATGAAGTTTTGAAATCCTAACTGTTACTTCTCATGAAGTTACCATTACTTATGTTGGGTTAAAATGAATTGACCCATTGCAAATTAATTAATTACCCAAGTTAATTAATTAGATCAAATTACATGCAATAGCGTGGCAGCACAAACAAATCACCAGATTATCTAAATGCAGCGGAAAATAAATTTAACACAGGTGATTTGTTTACGAATGGGGAAAACTACCGAGGCAAAACCCTACCGGGTGAATTTCAGGTCATCACTTTTAAGAATCCACTATTATCAATCACAAGCAGTTACACGTATAAGGAATCTTACAAAACCCTTTGGCTTATCCCGAAATACTAACTTACAGTTGAACCCTTACCCCAATACCCAATTAGACTTGTATTGTAGTGGCAATCTTCCAGTTCAATGCACGAATCCCAGTACGTGACTAACCAACGATGCACGGATCCCAGTCCGTGACTAACACCAGCAACTTGAAGAAGATGTTGGCTGCAAAGTTCTTCAGTTCATCAACGATGAAGATTAGAAAGCTCCTTGGTTACAAAACCCTACGGCACAAAGATACAGTAGTTTCTTCAGAGAGAATAATGAACTAGGTCACTTTTCGCATATGTTCTCTTTATTTGATGACCTTTAAAATAAGCCTTATATATTTCTAGGGTTGTGAGAAAAGAAACCCTACACATACATGTCAGCTAGGACCAAAAATCAGATCTGGAAATTTTGATTTCGTAGATCTCGATAGATTCAGCTTCTGTCGAACTTCGTTCTTAAATCTCAATAGATACTATTTCTGTCGAGGTATCTGTCGAGCTTTAATGAACAACTCTTCTTCACTTGTTTCTTGGTCAGATCTTTATGGTTTTAACACTTGACTTGAACAACATGTTTCTTGAAGTCTTAAACCCATCCTAGATCTACCTAATTACAAGTAAAGTGCATTTTGTCAAAGGATTAGCCAATTATATAAAATATGTCCCTAACATTCTCCCCCCTTTGGCAATTTGTGACAAAACCACAACAAAACAAATAATCATGAGAGAAGTCTTAAATCACTAAACTCATAACCACTTGTTGTATTACAAAAGAAATCTTATCCCTACTACAAACTCTTGAAAAACTTTGCAAGAAGAGAGTTCATGGCATGATAAACTTTCACAACCTGTCTTTCTGAAACACTTAAACAAAACTCATCAAGGCATCATGTGTGAGACAAAAATAAAGATTGCGTACATAAAGAAACTTGTGAATAAAGATAGAAAAGAAACAAAACATGTAAAGGTAGGTGAAGAAAATGAACATACATCATCATCATATATATATAAAAATAAAGTACAATGTATGTCATAAATGGTCACAAGACCGGTATACAAGAGGCTAATGTAAAAAGAAGAAAAGAAAAGAAAAGTACATATAAACCTCACTACATCCCTCAAAAACTATATACACTCCCCTTATAAAAAAAAATCCTATACTAACTTTCCCTATACAAACTCTCCCCCAAAGTACAAGACTACCCTCAAACCAAAACTACTCCCTCTATACACTCCCCTAAAGTCACTGAGAGGTCGTCATTTCGTCATCATCGGAAGAGCTAGCACCATCCTCACCATCCTTATCATCATCATTAGGTGAGGCCTCTGGAGAAGGAGCAAGACCAGCCATGCGAGCCTGCCGGCGGGCAATGCGGCCTACTCGGGTGTTCATCTAACACATCTCATTAGTGAGATAGTCATGACGACCACCAAAGACAGCCTGCATCCACTGAAGCTACTCCATGATGGCCTCGAGGGTCACACCACTAGTCGCGGAGGAAGAAGTAGCTGAGGAAGAGGGTGGAACAGCAGAAGCTGCAAGATCGGTCGTCTCCACTCGTGGCCGCTTCGGTCAAAGCTGAGCCTCACTCCGCCGGACAGAACTAGTGCTGATGGCACCCATGATGATGAAGAGAGGAGAGAGAGGAATGGGAATGTGAAAGTGCTGAAGGATCCGCGTGATAGCCGAAGGAAAGATGAGCTTACCACGAGTAGCGGTATCCTGATACACGTCTATTATAGATGTAATGAAGTGAGAGGGAAAGCCGATAGAAAGATCCTCCATTAAGGAAAGAAGAAAACGAGCACGAGGCTCAGTGATGGAGTTATAGTGAGTCTGTGGAGTGAGAGTGAAGGTCATCACCATGTTCAAAAATCTCGGACCTTTTGCAAAGCTTGAGCAAGGGTTGTTTAGAAAACCACCCCAAAGAGAAGGTTTCTCATAAAAGTGAGAGATAAGCTCGTCTCTAGACACCGTCCTAAGACGCTCACAACTAGGGTAGTCAGGATGCGCTACCCTAGGAACATGTAGTACCTCGGATATAAGATCTGGAGTAACAACGATACGTGTACCTCTGAATGTTGTAGCAAACTGAGGCACAGAGGTATCAATGGCGTGAATGTTGGAGTAAAACTTCTGAATGAACACGACCGGACACCTCTCGGGTTTCCCACAGAGGGACTCCCATCCCCGAGTTCGAATGACTTCGGGTAGAGCAGTGTCGGAGAAATTCGATAGAATGACCTGGTATTCTGGATGAACACCACGATCCTGAAAGTTTTCAGAGAAGTCCATCTTGGCCTTCTCATCACGGAACCGGATATGAGATGGATCAGGGGGATCAGAAGAGGATGACTCGGAACCACGAAGAGGGTTTCGAGCCGGAGTGGATTTTCTCTGTTTGGGTGCCATAACATAGTCTATCTGTGAGAGAGAGAGAGAGAAATAGAGAGAGAGAGAGAGAGAGAGAGAGAGAGAGAGAGAGAGAACAGAACACAACAGAAGTTCAAAATAAGAAAGATGAAAAGAACGTATGCATGAAAAATGCATGAACATGTGATGTGCAAAAAATAAAAAGCATCATGGGTAAAACCCAATCCAAACCTATTAGCACTCAATCAACAATAATCAATCACACATCTAAAATGCATGAAACATTGTTATAATGCAATGAGGATGCAATGCATGAGCATATAACACCAAATCAACATAACCCAACCCAAAAATTCCACAAAAATCTCAAAAACCCCAAAAAATTTTCAAAACCCAAAACCTAGGTCTAAAAATGCATGAATGCATGAAAAAGGAGGGTTTAAGTACACTTACCAAGAGATTTAGGCTTGATCTAGCCTGAAACTTGAGTGGGGTGTAGATTTGAGTGAAGGAGAGAAGATTAGATCGAGAGAGAGAGATTTCTGTTGAGAGAGATGTGAGAAAGTGAAATCTGAATCGTGCCTCAGCTATATATAGAAAACACAGCTCAATGGATAGAGGTTCCTATCGAGAATCTGTTGAGCACTAAATCTCGACAGAAAAGAATCTGTCGGGGTGCTATTGAGGATCTGTCGACAATAAAAGAGTGTCTAGATGGATCAAGAATCTGTCGAGAATCTATCGAGCAGAGAGAATGCATAGAAATTTGGCTTGATGGATCGAAGAAACTATCGAGCAAGAACCCAGAAATCTCAATGGATCGAGAAGCTGTCGAGATCTATTTAGAAAAGAGAAAGAAGGCTCGATAGAAAGAGAATCTGTCAAGGATTTATCGAGAAGCTGTTGAGCTTAAAGAAAAGGAGTTTTTCAAGGGAGGAAAAACACATAAAGATGAATGCAACAAGCAAACTACTTAACCAAAGATCCAAACAACATATTAAGCTCTTAAAAAATCTCTCAACATACAAGCATAGCATCCATAGATCCAAACACACACACACACACACACACACTAAACAAGTCTAACTAATTTTATATTTCAAAAATAAGTTAAGACAGTTTAGTGAGCATATATTAACACATGTATTCCTTGTGATGACCAAATCACATTGTACCTACACATGTATCAAAAGTAGCAAAGAGTATGCGTGTTGTGTGTGAAAACGTAGCAAGAGTGCACAAGTTTCTCATATTATGAAGATTCAAGATATGAGGTGATCTAATACACTTCACACGCAATCATAACCTTTTGATGGGGACTATCACATTTGAGGTACATCATATAACTCACACATCTCCTAGAAACACGCTTACAACCATTATTAAAAGCATTTTGATCTTTTTGCTTTTCATGTTCTTTGCATATTTTTCTTTTTGAACATTCCATGCATGGGCATATATAGAGAGAAAATAAATACCCAATTATGTAAGCCAAAAACATCACAATTTTGCTATGTTGGAGCATACAGATGTTATACATGATTGGCGGGCTTTAGTGGTGAAATAGTTATTTATGCCTTTCTCTTAGGATTTTCTAGTCATTCTCGTCAAAATGAGTGAAAGATCACTTGATCGTACTCATCACAAACACGAGTCACAAAACTCACTTGCTTAGTTGTGCATTGAGATGCTCATCTAAACTACAAGTGATACAAAGTTTAGAAACTTTGTTCTAATGGTTATCCAAGGTACACAAGTACTAATATACACAAACACACACTGTTTTTGTATTTTTTTGATTTTTCAATTTATTTATTTATTTTTATATAAAACAAAATAAAACAAAATTGAAAACAAACAAAAAAAAACATGTTAAACAAAACACACAAAGCATAAAGACTAGACAGACTCCAAAATAGCTAGAAAACAAAACAAACAAGTTATGCAAGAAACAAAAAAAAAAAAAAAAAGGAAGAGAGAGAAAAAAGTGACTGAATCACTTTGAGCCTTTTTTCTTTCCAAACTTTGGTTTTGGAGGAAGATCCTTTCCTAGAGTTGAACCTTTGTTCCAGAGGTAAGGGGGAAGAATTGAAACCGTTCAAGTTCGAAAGGAACATGAGGGCCTTGAGAAGATCTCCAAGAGGACCTAAAGATGGTGGAATCTGACCTTGACCACCAAATGATAACACACTATTGCTTTGTTGAGTGGCTAACCACTTATAGCAATTTGGACGAGTGTGTCCTGAAGCTTCACAGTGATGACAGAAATGCGGCTTCTTTGGTTGAGACTTCTTATTTTTAGCCTTATTGCTCTTAGGTTTTCTAGTCTGTTTCTTCTCTATCTTAGGGGTGCTCCTAGAATATATTTTCCTTTGTCAAGATTGTTCTCACTAGCTATCTCAGTTTTAGTTTCATTTTTCTCAAGATTTTCATTATTAACAGGTGAGACAAAAACAGTATTACTTGAGGAGGCAATATGAAAAGAGTTAGAGAGTTCATACCCCAAGCTGGTTCTGTCAGAAGCTGATTTCTGGAGGTTCAACATTTCATCCAACTTTGCACTGGAAGTCCTCTCCATCTGAGCTCGAACTTGGAATAGTTCTGCTTCAAGTTTCTTGGTTCTTTCAGCCAAGAATTTGTTCTTGAACCCCAATGCTCCAATAGTTTGATTTGCTTTATCAACCTTTGTGGATAGCTCCTCTCGTTCCAGCTCCACTTCACTAAGCTTCTTAGTAGATAGTCTATACATCTTCTCATGCTTTTCAGATACCTTGTATAACTTTGCATAGGCTGTATGGATGTCATCTTATTCATCCATCTTCTTGAACTTGGATTCCACCAAGTCCTCTTCTTCATCCACTGCTTCTACGATCCTCTTAGTAGGATCCACTGTGGTAGTGAAAGCACTTAAGATTCCCTTGTCATCACTGTCATCTGACTCAGTCTTAGACTCGGTATTACTCAAGGTAGCAGCAAGAGCCTTGCTTTTCCTAATTGACTTGAGATATGTTGGACATTCTTGTTTCATGTGTCCAAAACCTTGACATCCGAAGCACTTTGGTCTGGAGGGAATAGTATACTGACCGCCATCTTTAGAGCCTTGCTTTGCTTATGATCCTTGTCAAAACCTTTCACATTGGCATTCTTCATAAACTTCTTGAACTGCCTAGTGATGTAGGACTTCATCTTGGAACCTTCATCATCCGAAGACTCATCAGTCTCATTACTTTTGGCCTTTAGTGCCATATTCTTACTTTTGGTTCCTTTCCTAAGTCTAGTCGAACCCAATTCATAGGTTTGCAAGTTGCCAATCAGCTCCGTTGTTAATGTCCTTTGATTCTTCAATCGCGGTTATCTTGGCATGAAATCTCTTAGGGAGAGATCTGAGCACCTTTCTTACTACCTTGGGTTCGGGAATAGTTTCTCCAAGATTAAAGGCTGAGTTGACTATGTCCTTGAGTTTGGCATAGAACTCATCGAATGACTCATCCTCCTCCATCTTGATCTCCTCAAATCTTGTAGTAAGCCTTTGAAGCTTGGAATCTTTAACGGCCTTAGTTCCTTCATAGGTCGTCTGGAGAATGGTCCATGCTTCCTTTGCAGTTTCAGTTGAGGATATTTTCTTAAACTCCTCATTTGTGACCGCACTGAAAATGACATTCAATGCTCTACTGTTGAAGTTTGCCGCTTTGATCTTTGCATCATCCCAATCAGCCGACGATTCCTTTGGCTTAGTCCAGCCAATCTCCACAGCTTGCCATACTTTCTCATCTAAAGACTGCAAGAAAGCTCTCATGCGTACTTTCCAGTATGCATAGTTAGTGCCATCAAATAAAGGAGATATAATAAGAGACTATCCTCTATCCATGACAAACAGGGGTCAATGGATCACACAGCAAAGATTAAAACCTAATCAAAGTGTGCCTGCTCTGATACCACTTGTTGGGTTAAAATGAATTGACCCCTTACAAATTAATTAATTACGCAAGTTAATTAAATAGATCAAATTACATGCAATAACGTTGCAGCACAAACAAATCACCAGATTATCTAAATGCAGCGGAAAATAAATTTGACATAGATGATTTGTTTACGAATGGGGAAAACCATCGAGGCAAAACCCCACCGGGTGAATTTCTGGTCACCACTTCTAAGAATCCACTATTATCAATCACAAGTGGTTACAAGTATAATGAATCTTACCAAACCCTTTGGCCTATCCCGAAATACTAACCTACAGTTGAACCCTTACCCCAATACCTAATTGGACTTGTATTGTAGTGGCAATTTTCTAGTTCAATGCACGAATCCCAGTACGTGACTAACCAATGATGCACGGATTCCAGCACGTAACTAACACCAATAACTTGAAGAAGATGTTGGCTGCAAAGTTCTTCAGTTCATCAACGATGAAGATCAGGAAGCTCCTTGGTTACAAAACCCTATGACACAAAGACGCAGTAGCTTCTTTAGAGAGAATAATGAACTAGGTCACTTTTTGCATATGTTCTCATTGTCTGACGACTTTTAAAATAAACCTTATATATGTCTAGGGCTGTGAGAAAAGAAACCCTACACATACATGTTAGCTAGGATCAAAAATCAGATTTAGAAATTCTAATTTCGTAGATCTCGACAGATTTAGCTTCTGTCGAGCTTCGTTCTTAAATCTCGATAGATACTGTTTCTATCGAGGTATTTGTCGAGTTTTAATGAACAACTCTTTTTCACTTGTTTTTTGGTCAGATCTTCATGGCTTTAACACTTGACTTGAACAACATGTTTCTTGAAGTCTTAAACCCATCCTAGATCTACAAAATTACAAGTAAAGTGCATTTTGTCAAAGGATTAGCCAATTACATAAAATATGTCACAGCTTATAATGCACTCTGAATAAGTTGGTGGTATCCCAAGAGTCTCACTGTTGTAAACTTTGTATATATAGCAGCACCTAAATATATCCTCATGGACTTGTATGTGAAAAAGCTTAGCACTTCAATTACACATTCTCTCATTTATGCACTTCATTAAAAATTTTAGTTTACTTTAAAGATCTTTTGTTGGCTTCTATTGTCATGATATTTGTTTCAAAATAATTTAGTTATCCTGTAAGAATAGTATATGAATGCACTCTGTTTAATAATTGGTTAATTGACTGAGTAAAAGTAGAAAATATATGAGTTTATGATAACAATGTAGAGAATATGTTTCCAAACTTGGCCTAATCACTAGTTTAAATGAGATAGTACAGGCTGAGTTAAAACAATCCCAATCTGCGAACAGACACAATGGATGGTAGAAACCGTAATACATACAAATTTCGAATGTATGTGTAATTCAGTTGAGGCTCATTGCTTGTGCTACACCATAAGGGTAATACCACTAGAACATATACAAATGTAGTTGGGTTGTTGTATTCTGAGTGCAACATGAACAATATTGTTAGTCTACTACATCGAAAACCCCGTAGACAACGTGTATCGTCTCAAGATAGTGATGTGGTTCATGCCTTAACTCCGTCATCTAAAAACTCATGAATTGATGGTAAATTATTTATCCTATTGATGATGCACAAAAATCGTTAGTGAGCTGATCATCCATATGCGCCAATTAGGGTACCCGAAGAATAAAAGAACAAAGAACCAATAGAGAGCACTGGTGGGGTGCTGGTCAAAGACCCTCCGAAGGTTAAGTAAGTGATAGAAGGATCTCCAAGAACTCAATAGTGTGAGAGCTAGGGGTTTTGACGTACCTTAAGGAAGAGGAGGTTTGACGCTTATATAGTGGTATAGAGCTAAATAAGATCCCTTGAATGTATGAGCCTTCCTTGTATAGAATATTTGGAGTTAAGGCTCCAAGATTTTAGGGCTTCTCTTCCCATATGGGGAAGATATGAACGTGTAATAGGGTCTTTGCGTGTGGTGTGCAAGTTATTTTCATATAAGGACACATGAGTGGAGAATGCACAAAAGCTTGTAGGATCGAGTAGCTCTATTGTCGGTATGCCTCCTTGTCGTCGGCATATGAATAGGGAAGGAAGTATGAAGCACCCGTAGGGGTGTTTAAGAACTTTGAATAGGGAACTGATCTTGACGGGCCCTTAATCTATGGGTCCCACTGGGAGAGACATCTGTACTGATGGGTCATAATATACTGATGTCCTTTAAGGACGAAAATATCCCTATCACCTGTTATGAGATAACCTTAAAGCATCATTGAGGTAATATCTCTCTCAACTGTTCTCTAATTTTATGGTAAATCTAATACTTATGAAATGTTATGATTAAAATACTTATTTGAAGATTATTTATTTATCAATTATTGTTCTTAGAAACAACAATATTGGGCTCATTGTTTTTTACAAAGAATTAACTCACTTGGCACAAATATTAAAAAAAAAACATAGATAGAACACATGGTGCAAAATTCGACTTTAATTGAAAAACCTCTCCGTGACTTTCTAAGTCAAAATCGATCCACTAGTGAATAAGTTGGAGTACACGAATAACAAAAGACTTTCTAAGCCTAGTCTATCCAATGTACTTGATCCTTCCAAGCTCCTGCTACCAACGGACTTCTTAGAGTCTTGTCTTCACTAGCTTACCGGATCCCGTAATACGTTCGATTGCATCTGCCAAGCCTCACCGGGTTCTTTTGGCAAATCCCCAAAACTTCCCAAGCTCCAAAACACTTTCTACACTCTGAAATGGTGTGGGTTGTGTTTGGGTACAAATCTCCTCTCAAGGTATGACAATGGGAAAGAGAGGGAGAAGAGACTACAATGATTTCTCACTAATGATGAGTAGCTCTCTCTCTAAAAGGTGGGTGTGTTGTGTTGTAGAATATCTATCTAGGGTTTTTCTCTTTGAATAGCCTCTCTTACTTTTATGGGTAATGAGGGTATATATAACATGGTTGAAGGGTAAGAAAGTCACACTTAAAATCCTCCAGGTAGAATGTTTCATGGGTACATCGCGAGATGGCCTGTCTCGCGAAGTACTCGTGAAATGAAGCCTAACACTTGACTCTTTAGTTTCCAGCATGTGCTTCTCACGTGGCCTTTTCGCGGGTTACTCTTCTTGCAAACTTCTTGCGAGCTAGTCGCAAAACTGCACTGATTCTTCATTTCATGCTCAATTCTTCACCAACTTAATTCTAAACCCAATACAATAAAATTCCACAAAATACAAGGAGTTAATTTAATGCAATTACAACACTTTTTGTCATGGAATAAAGCCAACATAAAACATGGTTGTAAATCACAACTTTACAATCTCCCCCTTTGGCTATTCCGTGACAAAACACCTTATAACAGACTCTAGACTTAAATGTGAGTTTGTGAACAATGGCAAAACTCACTCACACTTAAATCTAAAACCTGTAATGAACTTGGAACACAATACTTGCATCCTGAAACACTTGCAAAAAACGCATTAGACCCTCAAGGTAAAGCAAGTAATAAAAGGACAAGTATAATGTAACAAGTAAAATGAGATCAAGCAAACATGATGTGAACATAAGAGCAACTTGAACAAACACATGAGAGTCATATGGAAATGACTACAATGATCATATAGCAAAGCAAAAGCAAATGATCATTCGAACATACAACCAATAAAGCACAATAGCATAAAGATGTATGCATGTCCAACACATAAACACGATGCGATGAGAGTAACAAAGCATAGATACTAAACATAACTCAAAGCACCATAAAGCAACGAGAAAACAAGTATAAAGTAAAACAAAGCAAAACAAGGCTTTCTCATAAAAAGATGTCTTCTCCCCTTTGGTATATGCATCTCCCCTATGGATTTCTCTCCCTACAAATGTGCACGAGGTAGAATTTCTACCCCTAAGAATGTGCACGAGTCATATAGAAATGACGATACACTCCAGTATACTCTCTAGTATACTCTCCCCTTTTTTGTCATGAATAGACAAATGAATAAAGGGGAAGGAGGGAAAGAAAAGAAGATATGAACAAGGGTAATGATGCATGAGGGGTGCAAGATGAATGAGAAAATGAAGCTCAAACAAAAGATAAAACATCTTAAAAACAACATGCTACAAAGCATAAAGTAAACATGACATGCTAAGGATGATGGAACAAGATATAGATCAAGGCATGACATCGACACAAGAACATGTTATATGTGCTAAAAAGGTATAAAAAGATTTAACTAGTATGAGTGAATGCAAAAACATGTCAAGTGATAGAATGTGTGCATCAATGGTGCATCTAGTGTGTATGTGAGATGCATGACCAATGCATGAGCAAGCACTCACGGGGAAAAGTGTGTAAAACACACAACCAATAATCAAAACATGATAAACATGCATAGTCATGGTAATCCCCAAAAATTGGTACTCATCAGAGTCCAAAAGAGTGAAAAAAATACCATATAGGCATTTTATCAAACACTTAGAGTGCACGCACTACACATGTATGTTAAACAATACATGAACATATGAAAATCTTGCCTAAATACATGTTATTTTTGCCACAAGGGGCCAACACTCAAAGCAAATCATCATTTAAAACAAAACCCAATAAAAAAGATTGACAAAAATTAAGTTTTCCAACCCCCATTTGAGAAAATCCCAACTATGAATATAAAACCCCCAAAAACATAATCTAAGGATCAAAGTCAATTAAAAGTGTTAAATATTACCTTAGAGATTTTTGACCAAAACTCACGAAATACCCATAAAATAGCTGTTCTGGAAATTTTCGCAGGTAGCTGGGAATTTTCGCGGGTATTTCACGAGTAGGCACTTCTCGCGAGTTACTCTTGAGACACTCGTGAAACTCTCTTTCCAAAGTTGAAAAACTTGAGAATTGGACCATTTAAACTTGCGATTGGGCTTACTCGCGAAATAAGTCGAGAAAACACTTAGAAAACATGTTTTTCACACAAAATCAACTTGAAAAACTTTAAAAAACATGGGCGATACAAATCACTTCCAAAAGCAAATAAAAAGAACAAAAATCTTTTTGATTTGATCCACATATGGTTGAGCACACACACATCGCATTTAAACATGTACAATCACATAAATGAAATAGGCATTCATTGAACATTAAACTTGTGTGTTGTGTGTGTGGGTCAAGTATGAACTTGTCCATAGTCTAGTATGAAGCTTCAATGATCAATTCAATCAAGTCATACACAACTAGCACGAACTCAAGTGACCTATCTCACTTGTAGAAATGGACATATATGACCCCTCACCAATGCATTTACATTAGATTGAAAGCTTTTCATTTGGCTTTCATTTTTCATGCTTGTGATCAACACAACTCAAATTTTTGAGAAACGATGCCATGAACTTTTTGATATATCTTTGATGAATAAGCCTTTGGCTTTGGCACCATACATTTTAATACATATTTGCTCCACCTTTTCCTAGTCAAACTAGTTTTCGAAGTAAGACTTTTTTAGCTCTTTCTCTTTTTAGAGATTTACATTTGTAGAGCTCTTTGAAAAAGAAAAAGAAAAGTAAGGAGATATATAGGCACAAGTCTACGCATGTATCAAGATCAAACAAGACTATTGAATAATCATTCATGACAAGCTTGAAGATCTATTTACAACAATCAAAAGTAGATTTCTAGATGTCGCTCACACTTAGAAAAATATGCATACATAACAAGCTAAGCTCGTAAGTGCACTACGCCATTAGTACGAAGATACTAGGCTAAACTCACATGTGAAATGTGCTCAAACATATACGATCAAACTTTTTGAATTTTTCACTTTTTATGTGTTTTTGGATTTTTACTTACACAAAACAAAAGCATAAAAGTAAGATCAAATGCAAAAACAAAGACAATGCATTATAATGAAAGATCCAATGCATGAAGGGTCCTATAAAGATCGAAAGAATTAGATCAAGGACCAAAAGAGCATAAGCTCAACCATAGGAACCCTTCCTCATCCAAACGGAACGATTGTTTGGAATGAGTGTCTCGTGAGAAGTGAGATGAGGGTTGGAAGAATGAGAACCGGAGATGCACATAGACAAGGAGGTAAGAGCATTAACCACATGCTTCAACAACTTACCACTTTCAATCAAATCCGGTTTAGCTTGAAAAGCATAACTTCCACTTCCAAGAAGCTCAAGTTTCTCTTTTCTTTTGATTCTTTTAAGAGCTTGAAACTTAGAACAATGAGGTCTTAGATGTCCAAAGGCACCACAATGGTGACAAACAATGGGTTTAGGTCCATTAGCCCTTTTAGGGAGGGATCTAGCAACATGGTTTTGTTCTCTTTTCAACATGTAACATTGAGGTCTTATGTGACCGACCACACCGCAATGGTGGCAAGTAGGAACAAACTTAGATCCACTCAAGTCCCTAGGATGAGACCTAAACGAAGGCTTAGGCTTAAGACCCTTTCTCTCCATTTTTTGGTTTCTTTTGTGTAGAGGAATGTACACCAATTTGTATTTAGAGGTAGAACTCACACTAGGCACAAAATCGGGCAACACAACATGATTGCAACAAAGATTTTCTTCCTTTTTAGCAACAAGTTCAGCAATCAAACACTTGGCATACATCTTAAGAGATTCATTTTCACATTTAAGATCATCAACAAGTTTGTTAGACAAAACAAGTTTAGCATCCAAGTCCATATTCAAACATTCAAACTCTTTCATCTTTTCAAAAGAATTTTCAATAAGTTTCTTATACTTCTCAACCAATTTGTTGGATTCATTAAGTTTAGCAATCAAATCATCCTTTTCACTAGTAAACTTGCTCAAATTCTCATGAAACTTCTTAAACCTTTTCTTCAAGAGTTTGATATTTGGAATATTAACAACACCTTTAGATTCATGTAACATGTCATCACAATCATGAGGATTAACACTCATAGAGGCATTTTCACAAACACATGGCATGTTACACTTAACAACATCCATAAAAGCATACAAAGCACTATCCATGGCAATAAACAAGGGCCAAGGATCACACTTAAGTAATTAAACCAATACAAGTGTACCTGTCTGATACCAATTGAAAGCTCGGATTTGTGCTAAAACACAAAAGCTTGTTTAGACCCCCAATAAAAAAATTACGACTTAATTGCTTTTACTCTAACTTATCTAAGTGTGGAACAAGAGTAAATGAAACACAATCACTGGATCTACTCTTTGAGCCATAAGCAAGAAAGCAAAAATAAACAATAAAATTTAAAGAGTAAGGGAAGAGAAATGCAAACACAAGATAACACCAAGATGTGTTATCGAAGAGGAAACCGAAAAACTCGGCGAAAAACCTCTCTGCGACCCTCTAAGTCGAAATTCATCCATTAGTGAATAAGTTGGAGTATACGAATAACAAAAGACCCTCCAAGCCTAGTCTACCTAATGTACTTGAGCCCTCCAAGCTCTTGCTACCAACGGACTTCTCGGAGTCTTGTCTTCACTAGCTTACTGGATCCCGCAATACGCCCGATTGCATTTGCCAAGCCTCACCGGCTTCTTTTGGAAAATCCCCAAAGCTTTCCAAGCTCCAAAACACTCTGAAATGGTGTGGGTTGTGTTTGGGTATAAATCTCATCTCAAGGTATGACAATGGGAGAGGGAAGGAGAAGAGACTACAGTGATTTCTCACTAAGAATGGGTAGCTCTCTTTCTAAAAGGTGGGTGTGTTATGTTGTAGAAAACCTATCTAGAGTTTTTTTTTTTTTTTTTTTTCCTCTAAATAGTCTCTCTTACTTTTGTGAGTAATGAGGGTATATATAGCATGGGTGAAGGGTAAAAAGTCACACTTAGCGTCTGTTTGGTTTGCGCGTCCACGTCCCCCGCGTTTGCGTTTTCAGCTTTTTTTTTTAACCAGCGTCTATTGCACTATTCATGGGACATGAATAGTGCAATTAGGCATATGAACAATAACCAAAGCTCAAACAGTAACTTTTTTATTATTTTTTTATTGTTTTCAGTTTTCAGTTTTCAGCAAAATAAGCAGTATCCAAACGTACACTTAAAATTCTCTAGGAAGAATGTTTCGCAGGTACATTGCGAGATGGCCTGTCTCGCGAAGTACTTGCGAAATGAAGCCTGACACTTGACTCTTCAGTTTCCAGCATGTGCTTCTCACGTGGCCTTTTCACGGTTACTCTTCTCGCTAACTTCTTGCAAGCTAGTTGCGAAATTGCATTGATTCTTCATTTCATGCTCGATTTTTCACCAACTTAATACTACACCCAAAACAATAAAATCCCATAAAATACAAGGAATTAATTTAATGCAATTACAACACTTTTTATCATAGAATAAAGCCAACATAAAATATAGTTGTAAATCACAACTTTACAAGTTGATTAATATCATTGGTGTTTTTTTTAAAACAATATTTTTGGAGTTTGAAATATCACAATATCTCTCAATTTCCCAAATTTGTTAGATTCCAAAGTATCGTATAAAATAGCAATATTAAATTATTAATCTTCCAAGCCTTGTAAAAAATCGCCCCCTAAAATTGGACAGCATTGCTATTTTATAAAATTCTCAAGAATTATAGGATTATATACTCAACATTGTGATCTAATTATATCTATACTGTGATCTAATTATATCTACTAACTAATAGCCCGTGTGTTGCACGATTTTTTTAATAAAAAATTTAAAATAATTATAAAAAATTATAATGTCTATTCAAAAAAAATTATGATGAAGCAAAGCAAACTGTTTTTTCTTTCTTACAAAATTTCTATATACTAATAATGAGATCTGGCCAAGAACCTTGTCACTAAAAAAAAAAAAAAGTAATAATGAAATCCAAAATATATTAACCACTCAGCAAGATTCTCATATGTTGCGCATCAAATATATTCAATTCATTTTTAATTTCTTTATCATTTTTTAATAAAATCTTTTCCAATTAATGCTGTTTATTGGAAAAGAAAAACGTTAATGCTGTTTATTTTAAAGAAAAAAAATTCTTACAAAAAGAAAAAAGAAAAAAATTATAATAAAAAGAATTAAAGAATTTTAACTTAAAGATTAAGTTAAAAAAAATCAAACAATTATTGTCACTCTTCTAATACACCACCATAGGTTATAGTTATACTACTTTTTGATAATAAAGAAAACCTAAGAATAAAAAATCATAACCATCAATTGAAACAATTTGGATGTACTCTTTAGATGAATTTTCTTTTATGAAGACATAGTTGATGATGTCAATTTTGTTTAAAGATATCATAATCTATCTAGAACAAAACATAAAACATGTTGTGAGAAGATCACCATGTGACCTTAATATTTAAACTAAATATACCAAAGTCAATGTAGAAATTGCATTGCAAACTAAATTGAAAGGAGACTGACCTGTTGCACTTGCCTTCAAATTTGCTTCGCATTGATAATTTTGAAAGAAATGATCAATATAATTTTGAAAACTGAAAAAAAGTGGATTTTTAGGGGGATTTGGATTTGAGTCGTTACAATTTTGAAAACAGAGGTTGGTAGGATTAAAAAAAAGAAAATGCTAAATATTTATTTTTTGATCGAGAATATACTTGAAACCTCTTCTTTGGAACCCCCACCCCTCGCAAGTGAGCCCTTTTCTTTTCAAATCTAATTTTGGAATAACGAAAAGAGGCAGTATAAAGATAATGGCAGAAATGATTTCAATTCAAAATTTACTAACGAAATTGCATACTGGAATGCTACTTGTGAAACAAATCAATTCCTTTTGGGACTTTTCTTTGGTAGTTTGGTTCCATTTATTGAGACTGAGTCATAGAATTCAATAGGATTAAGAAATTTGATGCTCTGGAGTGGAACATTAACTTTCTAGAATTTTTTGTCCAGAAAAAATACTGAAAGATGGAGGGTCATGGGTGGGCTGCAGATTTGTGTGCGCATTAGACGCATGAGAGCCGCATTAATGATATTTGTGTCTGACTTTTCATGGCTCGTAAATAGTTGTGGTCTCAGTATTGTCAATCTGGGTCTCAGCCGACTTCAATAATTATTTAGCTAGTGAGTTTGTGGCTTGCCTGCAACCCTCTTGCATTGGTGACCGACCACATTCACATTGCAGCAAATAATTTCACTCATTTTATATATTATTTTGGATATAATTTTAAAATGTCTCGTCAATATTATCATTGGCATCATCGTCTTAATCCAAAGCCCTGTTCTCAACACTCAACCACATATAATATTTGTATTCTGAATCACGTGGTGTCACTAAAGGGTTAGTCTTTCTTTAGTTTACTATTTTCTTTGAAGTGTCCTGTTTTTTCACTCCTCTTCCTGCTTTGTTGGAGTCATTGATGCCTTGCATCTTTCTTTTTTTAATGAAAGGGGAAAAAATATCTACACTATTAATAAAATGATTATCTGTTTGAGTTTTATCATTTTATGTACCAAAATACTTTTAAATTCATATGTTTAGAAAATTTAAATAATAAGGTTAGATATGTAAAAGTACTAATTTAAACACTCCTAAATTTTAGATACTTATCTATATCTTTTAAAATTAGACACATTCATCTCTCCTTATTAGAAAATTATTGAATAATCCGAGAGTACCATAAATGCGTACTCTCCCCTCTCACATGAATTGTGGGTTCCACTATAAATTTAATTAGTAGGACTCATAGTTATGTGAGAGGGGAGAGTATGCATTTAAGAGTACCCAATAATTACCCCTGCTTATTCCTTTTGTACTACAAGTCAATTACTAAAATCAAACATAAATTAATGCCTCTCTTCTTCGGTTTAATCTTTTTTTTTCCCCCCTTTTAGGAAGGAGTAGTCCTTTCCTACAAGGTAGTTCTTTTAGTGAATTTTTATTTTATCATTTTATTATTCATATGATTTTGATTGTTTTATATGATTTTTTCTTTTGATTGTTCTATATGATTTTAAGTTGCTTCTTTTTTTTTTTTTTTTTGAAAAATTTTGACATTAAAAAACAAAAAAGTCTCATCACACATGCAAAGCGTGTGTGGTGAGGCTAATATGTATATAAGTCTAAGTACATGAACAAGATAATAATTAAAACCATATTGATAGTGGTAAGCAAAATAAAGTGTTGAACAATGCTTAGCATTCCATACCATATTAAATCAAAATATGAAAATTTAGGCTACAATGATGAACTAGAGAAGAGAATTGAATTCGGGTAATTATTGGGTACTCTCGGAGTACCATAAATGCGTACTCCTCTCTCTCATATAACTGTGAGTCCCACTAATTAAATTTATGGTGGGACTCACAATTTATGTGAGAGGGGAAAATATGCATTTATGGTACTTCTAGAGTATTCAATAATTTTCCACTGAACTCTAGGACAAACTTTCAAGTCAACAACAACTGAGTGACCGACCTAGCATGACCCACGTGCTACACTTATTTTCATGAAACTAGAATTTTTACTCAGTAAATATGTAGGGAGTTTTCTTTTTACATAAAAATAGTGCCCACAAGAAAATTGATTTTTTCATCTATATCCGGACATGTTGGCTGCAAATATATATGGACTAAATAATTCATACCCATTGAAATTGTCTTTAATGACATATTAACGTTGGTTTGACTTTTCCCTCAAAAAAAAAAAAAAATCGTTGGTTTGACTTCCTTGTAAAATCAAATAGTATAACTCCCATATTAAAACGTCATCAGAGCATATGAAAAGAAAACATTTTATAAGGAATTGTATTTAACAAGGAAATATTGCTATATACATTATGCCATTAACATTCATTTAGTTAGTAGTATTTATTTCAGCCAACTCATCATAGGCAGATTATGAAATTATATTAAAAACGTATAAATATTAAATTAGCAATTAATCAATATTTAAAATTTTTTTATTTTATATAAAAATATTCGAACATGTGTCAAATTGCGAAGGGTGAAGAAAAAAAAATAGTGAGTCAATGTGAAAGTAATAAGTAGTCACTCACAATTTGTCACATTAAAATGACAATCTAAATGGCATAAATGCAAAATTTTGGCCAACCAACCAAAACACTCAGGGACGGAGCTAGGACTTAGAGTTAGGAGGGGCAAAAGTATAAACAAATTTTTTTTTGAAACTCCAAGTAAGCATTCATTTAGAAGAGAAATGCTATGTTCACAATATTTTCACTACATTTTCACAACAAATCGTAAGTGGTAGGTTATTATTGGTTGTTATGAGTGAGCAAAAAAGTAATTTAAGTTGTGGATTCAAATTAGAACCAATAACAACTTACCGCATGTGATTTGTTGTGAAAATGTTGTGGATGTAACACTTTTCAATTTAGAAAGTTAAGCTTTTTTTTTTAATTTTTATTTTTGGGTGTCTTGTGTGTTGTCAAATGTGTGTGGGTGTTCACTTAGACTAGTTAGAATTGGCTTAGGAATTTTTTATTTTATTTTATTTTATTTTTTGTTTGTGTCTTGCGTGGGTTTGTTTTGGAGTGTTGTTTGGGCTTAAGTTTGTTATTGGTAAATTTTGTTGTTAAGCTTGTTAAATTTATTTCAAATTTTAGATCAATAAAATTTTTTATAGCCTTTAAAAAGATCAATAATATTGTTGAGAGGGCAAAGTGCAAATTTATTGAAACAAATTGCTAAAATTAATACACAAACACACACACACATATATATACACTAAAAACAAATTGAAAAAATTTAGGGGGGGCAGTCCAACTATAGTTCCGTCACTGAAAACACTCACATTAATTTATCTAAAATTATGCATATCCTGTCCACAATTATAGTACTTATGTAAATTTATACGATTACTATTAAATGTTTATGTGTAAATGAAAATTTTATTCATTTCTCAATTCACTTTTTCGATTGGTGTGTGTGTGAGTGATGTGGGTGTTTTAAAAATGTGGTTAAGTAATTTTTTACTTATTTATTGAAATGATGGTTTATCAGATAAAGAAACTGAGATTCAGAATTTACAATGAATTGGATAATAGGTGGATACTCTTCTATCCATATTTGAGTGCCCCTATTCCAACACCCTAGCAGCCATATTACAAGATTTACTAATTACATTAAAAGAAATATGGTAAAAATAATTACAAAAATCACGGATATCCTCCACAATAGTGCCAAAATCAGTCAAGCTTGGACTTGCAGATGCCACTTCATGAAACAATAGCTTATCCTCACCCTCAACAATTAATCTATAAAATCCCAGATCTCATGCCCAATGGAGACACGATAATAAAGCAAAGGGAAAGGGATAAGCTACTTCAAAGGGCTCAACCATTCACATATGACTTGCACCCATTACTAAGCCATAATGAAGAATGAATATTTTATTAAAATAACTTTTAGAATAGATAATTCAATATGTGTTTTTTAAAAGTAATTATGTAAAATAGAAAAAAAAAAGATTATTATGCTAAAATAGATATATTTTTTTGCACGAGCTAACGCGAATACTCTTGATGGATAAGAAATGGCTAGACTGTTATGCTTTCTTTGTTCTTATTATAAAAGCTAAACCCCTCTCCTTTGTAAATGCATCATGAGAGAGAGAGAGAGAGAGAGAGATATATACTTGGCAAACAGATAAAACTCAGCCTAAGTCCTATATTTCTTGCACTTAAATAGCTAAAATTTTCAAATTTTCAATCTAATGCAGGAGAAATGCAATTAAAAAGGGGTTTTGAGTATTTTAAATTATTTTTGTTTATGCTAAGTATGTGCAGCTAGGATGAGATTAATTTATTTTTGTTTATGCTAAGCATTCAAATCTTCCATTTGAATGCTTATTGAAAATGAGTAAGAAACATCTAAACCAGAGTAAGAATTCATCAATTCTATTTCTTTTTCACTTCCCCTACATTTTCTCAGCAATCAAACAGTCCTTTAATCAAAGAAAATTTCAAAAATTAAAAAAAAAAAAAACCTAATGCTGTACAGTGTTTACACTGTACAGTTTTGACACCAAGGACAATGTCACCATCACAGAACATCAAAAACACACCACAGATTAAGGTGCGGTTTGGATTCAACGTTTTGCGTTTGCGTTTTCAGCTCTTTTTTTTTTTTTTTTTTTTTTAGCGCATGAACAGTAAAATCACATGATTTTACTGTTCAGGAGACAAAAATCACTGTAGCAGCACTGTTCATGCATTTAAAAATATTAAAAATGGGTCCCACGACACTATTCACACATTTAAAAATTATTTTACTACAGTGTTTTCAGTTTTCAGTTTTCAGTTTCAGTAGCAATAAGTTCAATCCAAACGGACCCTAAATCGCGGACTTCAAAACGCTTACAAGAACTCAGACAGAGACATAAATGTAGCTGAGAGAGTGAGAAGTGTACGGACCTTTCGATTCTTGCTCGCTTAGCGCGAGGCTCGGCCATTGAGGAAGATTGATCGAAGTGTGTGTTGTTGGAAGATCGGAGACTTTGTGAAAACCTAAGGGGGTGTTTGGTACATGAACTTAAAAACACGTGTTTTGTTGTTTGAAAACATGTGTGAAAATACGTGTGGGTGAAAAAGTGTGTGAAAATACGTATAATGTTATTTAAAAATTGAAAATTGTTGTTTGAAATGGTGTACCAAACACCCCCTAAATGTTTTTAAAATGTAGTTGTGTAACAAAGAAAGTTGTGGTATTCTCGAGTAGAGTTCCAGTGTTAATGCAAATTTATTGAGCTTTTACATAAATTTAACGAATCTTGGAATTACAATTTCCTTCCCTCTCTAGAGATTTTGCCAACCTTAAAATCTCCTGCTCTAGAAGAGGTCTGCTGTTCTCTTGATAAAGCCGTTTTTACCTCAACCTGTATATTTGAACAGCTTAATGGACATGGTAAGTACAAGCAAAAGACACACAAACAAACATAAATTTAGGGAAACAAGTTTACCAAACAAAAATAAAAGAAGAGATCTAGGGTTCAATCATTACCTATACAAAAAACTGACTGGTGTTTTGGTCTGATGATAAAGAGCGTCATAGGTTGAAAACTATCTAAAAAAATAAAATAAAATAAAATAAAATTTAGGGAAACAAAAATCAGTGGCCAACAACTTTATTTTAACAATTGGACAATCCTTTCACACAAAATCCAAGAATATGATTTTCATCTATTTGTGAGTGCATTCTGCACAAATTATTTAGAAACTCTTTAACCTATTTTGGTTAAGAATATAATGCCCGAACCATTTTTTTTAAGTCTCCAACCGAAATATTAAACTTTAGATTGTCCCCCCTAATGAAAATCTAAGAGATACTAAAACTTAGATTGTAACTTATCATAGATAATTAATATCTTCAATGAGCAGCGAACAAATGCGTTCATTTCCCAATATCAAAATCTGAAACAAGAAGAAAATAAAAAGTTCGAGGTCAACTGCAGTGCACTAATCGTGTAATACCTTCTTCTTCTTCTTTTTTTTTTTTTTTTTTTTTTTCGTTTGAAAGAGAGTGTGTTTCAAGTTTCTAGGAAGTGATGTGTTTTCAATTCTCATCAAAAAGTGCGAGTTTTGGTCAGTATTCAAACTGTGGGCCCTTTTTTTTTGTGTGCTAAATATTCAGTTTTTACATAGAAATATTACTAAAAAGCATTTGTCCAAAGTTATTTAGTTATGTAACCTCTTTTGAAACTTGATTTTACTAAAATTGAGTTCTAAGTAAAAATCGAGTTTAGTGAACTCGAGTTTTAAGCAAACTAGATGCAAACCCATATGATGCATGGAGATATATATAAATATTATGTAATAGGGTGTAATATATAAAAAGTAATACTTACTGATAGGTTCTAAATATTTAGAAATAAATGTTTTGGTTCTAAATAGTTTGTATGTTGGCAAACCGAGATCATAAACTTGTCTAGGATTAGATCTTAGGGTCTATGAAGTGTTTTAGACATTGTTCAAGTTGATACAAGTTAGGATTCAAAGAATGTACAAGCTGCAGAAAGAAGAATTCAAAATCTGTCAAGCTCGACTGATCGAATTGCGATCTGTAGTTTTTAAATTGAGGCCTGTTAGCCCACAAAACGTTTAGGGTTTCAGTTCAAACCTACTAGGTATATAAGAAAAACCCTAAAGCACATTTTTTCAAGTATTGGAGAGCTACTCTTGTGAGATTTGTGAGGCTATTGTACCTTCTAATTCTTTCAAGCACCTATCGGAGATCACATGCATATTGCTAGTACCGGTGGAGTAAAAGTTACAACAAGCTTCAGCTATCAAGCGTATTGAAGATCAAGACGTGAACTGGAGGTTCATGTTGGAGCAAGTCCACATCAAAGAAGTCTGAGGGGTTCAGAGCTCAGTTTGGTGTAGTTAGATTAACTACGAATTGGTATTCTTGAACAGTAAATCTCAATTTGATATAGTGGATTGTTCTCTTGGAATCGTTCCCCCAGGTTTTTACCTTGAAACTAGTTTGTTTCATTGGTTTTCCTGGGCCATCACATCTTGTGTTATTTAGATTTTCGTTATGCATGTTATGTGGGATGAATGTTTAACCTAGATCTGAATAATTAACCTAAGTAACTACTAGGCTAATAAATTAAGTTAAACTCTGTGTTTTCCAGGGGTCTAAAACTTACACTTACTTCAAGTATTGTCACTTTTTTTAAAAAAGATTTCTACAAGTATTTTCTATCTTTTTATCTCTACAAATATATCATTCTATTATTTTTTTGTGTTTGATTAATATTTTTTTAAGGTGAACCATATCATTCTAACTTTTGTTGTAGTATATTATATTTGCCTAATATACAACTAAACTTTATAAATTTCAAATTAATTATTCAAATTTCTCATCTATTAAGGAATAAAGAAATTATCATGATAATCAAAACTCATCATAAAATTACAATGTTATCTTAACCAAGATTAAAATGAAACCAAAGGAATAAAAGATATACTTTAAAATAATTTATTATTCAAACAATTGGTAGGCATAATCAAATTCATAGCCACGTAGATTGTGTTTTGATATAAACTCAAAAACCTATTTCCCAAAAAACAAAACTAAGTACTAACCCAAACCAAAATTCAACTAAAGCTATAAAAGGGAGAAAGAAGACTTTGTGATGAGAAATTGAAAAAACACAATACAAAAACACATATTTTAAAAATATCATCAACCTTAATTAGAGTTATAAGAAAGAACAAAAATTCACCAAAATAAAGTATAGAGAGAGAGAGAGAGAGAGAGAGAGAGAGAGAGAGAGAGAGTACTCAGTTTTTGTATAGGAAAAATATGGATTAAAAGGAAGAAATGATATCAAATTTATACAAAATAAAATGGGTAGAAGAAGAGAAAATGATGAAGGAAGTGTAACAGTGAAGTGGAGAGTAGTAGGGGGTAAAGAGGCAAAGAGGAAAGGGAAAGATTGAGGAAGTGTAACCATATGTGTGGACTAATAGGGAGAAGAAGAGGTTTTTGTTTTTGTTTTTATTATTGTTGTTGTTGGTTTTTTTTTTTTTTTTTTTGAGAGTAGTGAGAAGAAAAGTTTAAAAGATAAAATAAGATGTAGAAAATAAGTGAATGAAGTGGCTCAATGATTGAATAACAAAATCTCAATGTTGAAAGGAGCCTTCAATATAGACAATAGACAATTAAAGTTTATGATGGCGTGTAGTGCATCACTTTGGCCACAAATAATTAATTTTGCAATTGACAATCAATAAAGATGGAAAATCAATAGATATATATATATATATATATATATATCTATGGTCACTCATGTAGATGGTCTGAAGTGGCAACCGCCTCCACAATTAGCCTACAAACTGAATTTCAATGCGGCGGTCTTCTCGGAATTGGAAAAATCTTGTAAAGTTGTGATTTCTAACTATGTTGTGTTGGCTTTAATTCCGTGCCAAATTTGATTGTAATTTCTTCAATCATTTTTCCTTATATGTATGTGGGGTTTAATTGTAAGGGATGAGTGTGAGAGATCGGTGAAGACTCAAGCTTCAAAGGATGAACAAGTGATTTTCACGAGTGTCTCATGAGTAGCTGACCCACGAAAAGAGCCACGTCCAGAGAACATGACTGGAAGATGAAGAGTCGTGCTAGACTAGATATTTCGCGAGTGTCTCACAGGTAAGGCCAACCTACGAAGGACTCACGAAACTTTCTGTTTGGCTAAAAGTTATGTTTTGCTTTACCAAGTCTTTGCTCGCACTATATATACTCTCATTACCCACAAATTGTAAGGAGTGTATTTTAGAGAGAAAACCCTAGAATATACACTTGAGAGTTAGAGATTTTTATACCCACAATAATCTACACATTTCCTTGTGGTTGTCCTTAACTCCTACATCTCCATCTCTTTAAATCCTTGAGAGGTTGCTAGCCCAAACACTTACCACACCCATACTGAGTGTAAAGTGAGAATTTGGTGCTGCTGGGAAGCATTGGAAGAAGCCATTCACTTGGCGGATGCAATCAGGCTGAATTGCAAGATCCGGAAAGTTAGAGAAAACAAGGCTCCGAGAAGTTAGTTGGTAGCAGGAGCTTAGAGGGCTCAAGTACATGGGGTAGACTAGGCTTGGAGGTTCTTTTGTTATTCGTGTACTCCAACTTTATTCTCTAGTGGATTGATTTCGACTTGGAGGGTCACGAAGAGGTTTTTCGCCGAGTTCTTCGGTTTCCTCTTTGATAACACGTCTCGGTGTTATCTTGTATTTGCATCTCTCGTCCCTACTCTTTAAGCTTTCATTTTATTGTTGATAATGGATGAATATGGCTTAGGGTAGAGTTATCGGTTCATTGCGCTTATTTACTCTTGTTCTGCACTTAATCTAAGTTAGAGTAAAAGCAATCTAGTCGTAATTTTTTATTTGGGGGCCTGAACAAGCTATTGTGTTTTGACACAAATCTAAGCTTTAAATTGGTATTAGAGCGGGTACACTTGTCGCATTTCATTATCCTAGTGTGATTCTAGACCCCTGTTTTGCTATATATATGGCAATGGAAAAGGCCAACATGAATTGTGGTTCATGTGTTTGTGATAATGACTCTTTGAGCATCTTTGGTGATTGTCCTAGCAATGAGCTCTTAGAGTTATTAAAATCTAAGAAACATGCTAGAATGTTCATACACATGCTGAAATGCCTAGAGCATAGAAATTATGACCTTCATAATAGCTTGTGTGAATCTAATTCCTTAATTGCAAAATATAAGATAAGGAATAGACATTTATGTAATAAACTTGATGGTCTAAAAAGAAAGCTACACTCATCCATGGATAATGTAAAGGTAGATGAGTCGTGCTTTGAAAATCAAGAATGCTTGTCTTATGCTTGTCTTTTTGTTCATACCGCATTGAAAGTATTTAATTCATGTATGTGGTATCTTGACAGTGAGTGCTCAAGGCACATGACCGGGGATAAATCTCTCTTTAAAAGCCTTAAGAAGAAGGAGGATGGTTATGTGACATTTGAAGACGGTAGCCACTCACAAGTCCTTGGAAAGGGAACCATTGATATTTCGGGACTTCCTTTATTGACTGATGTTCTGTACATTAAAGGGCTAAAGGCTAAGTTGCTGAGTATCACCCAAATATGTAATGAAGAATTTCTGGTTCAATGTTCCAAGAAAGGGTGTCTAATTCTTAGTGAAGAAGGTGTACAAGTCTTGAAGGTGTACAAGTCTTGGAGGGACTTAGGACCATTGATAATTGCTATGGTGTGGTTCCCAAACCAAATGTATCATGCCGGAGTGCCCAAGTTAATCTGTTGGAGTTATGGCACCAACGTTTTGGACATGCAAATTACAAGCAAGTGGCAAAAGTTTCAAAGCTTGAAGCTGTTATTGGTTTGCCGAAATTTGGAAAGATCGAGAAGAATGTTTGTGGCCCATGTTAATTGGGAAAAAAAACTAAACCAACCCATCCCAAAGTAAATGTTGTTGCTACATCTCGTCTATTGGAGTTGCTTCATGTTAATTTGATAGGTCCAACGAGAATGGAAAGCATGGGTGGAAAAAGATACATCATGGTTGTGGTTGATGATTTCTCAAGGTACTCTTAGGTGGAATTCCTTAGAGAAAAGTCAGAGGCATGCAAAAAAATGGAAAAACTATGCAAGAAGCTTCAAAACGAAAAGGGGGTTTCCATCGTTAAAATTAGAAGTGACCATGGGAAGGAGTTTGAGAATGCTAAATTTGAAGCATTTTGTAATGAGCATGGTATCAAGAAGGGATTCTCATCCCTAAAGACTCCACAACAAAATGGAGTGGTTGAAAGGAAGAATTGGGTAATCCAAGAGATGGTGAGAGTTATGCTTCTTAACAAAGATATTCCACAGAAATTTTGGGCTGAAGTGGTGAACACATCATGCCACATCGGGAATAGAATTTTCTTCCGAGAGGGAACAAAGAAAATGTCATATGAGATATGGAAGGAAAAGAAGCATAAAGTGATACTTCCGAGTATTTGAAAGTAAATGCTTCATTCTCAATGATAGGGAAAATCTTGGGAAGTTTGACGCCAAGAGCCACGAAGGGATTTTCCTAGGATACTCTGTAAACAGCTGGGCGTATAGGGTGTACAACAAGTGCACAAAGACCGTGATGGAATCAATAAATGTTGTTATAGATGACACCATTCAGGAAAAGAGTATTGGTGAGGATGGAGAAGCTCCAAGCCTTAAGAAGAATGATGGCGACGGTAACATGTCACAAAGTGATGATGGTGGGAGCCAATCACCAGAAAAGGAAACAACTCCTACCGCACCAAGAAGGGAGACTAGATCAACTCAAAGGTCGTTAAGTCCACTCACCCCTCCGGAAGTTCAGCCTCCAATCTCTTGTGATGAAGAACCCTCCACTTCTAAGAAATCCTTGTCAAGAGTGATTCTCAATCATCCTAAAAGTAACATAATCAGTGATTTGGATGAAGGTCTTCGTTTGAGAAGAGGACCGAGTTATAGTGTGAATCATGTGACGTATCATTGCTACCTTGCTCAATTTGAACCAAAGAAAGTGGAAGAAGCTTTGAAAGATGAAAATTGGGTAGAATCCATGCATCAAGAGTTACATCAATTTGTTAGAAATGATGTATGGGAATTGGTCGCAAGACCTAAAGACACACACGTGATTGGTACCAAGTGAATTTTCAAGAACAAGACCGATGAGGATGGTGAAGTTGTGTGAAAAAAATCCAGATTGGTGGCTTAAGGATATACTCAAGTTGAAGGTGTCGATTTTGATGAATCATTTGCTCCAGTAGCAAGACTTGAGTCAATCTGAATTCTTCTCTCAATAGCATGTATTATGAACTTCAAGCTATATTAAATGGATGTGAAGAGTGCATTTTTGAATGGACTTTTGAACGAAGAAGTGTTTGTTAAGCAACCAAAGAGTTTCCAAGATCCACATTTTCCGGACCATGTTCTAAGACTGAAGAAAGCTCTATATGGGTTGAAGCAAGCACCAAGAGCAAGGTATGATCGCCTTACGTCTTATCTTTTGGATCGTGGCTTCAAGAGAGGACAAGCTGATCGGACACTTTTTGTTAAATGGGATGAAAAATCTTTCCTTGTAGCTCAAGTATATGTGCATGACATTGTATTCAGTTCAACTATTGATGATCTTGCTCAAGAATTCTCAGAAGAAATGAAGAAGGAATTTGAAATGAGCATGGTGGGAGATCTGAACTATTTCTTGGGTCTTCAAGTGAAACAACGAAAAGATGGGATATTCATATCTCAAGAGAAGTATGCCAAAAATATCGTAAAGAGATTAGGTTTAGACTCCAAGAAACATGCATCCACTCTAAGGAGTTCCTCGGTAAAACTGAGCTTTGATCCAGCCAGTGTGGAAGTAGATCCAACTCTTTACAGGAGCATGATTGCAGTCTCCTATATCTCATTGCAAGTAGGCCGGACATAGCCTTTAGTGTCGGGGTATGTGCTTGTTTTCAAGCGGCGCCCAAAGAGTCCCATGTGACATCGATCAAAAGAATCATTCGCTATGTTAATGGAACATTCGACTATGGGATTTGGTTCTCAAGAGACTCAAATGACTACCTAGCCAGATACTCAGATGCTGATTGGGCCGAGTGTGTTGATGATAGAAAAAGCATCTCGGGAGGATGTTTCTACCTAGGAAACAATCTGGTGTCATGGTTGAGCAAGAAGCAAAATTCAATGTCTTTATCAACTACTGAAGCGTAGTACATTGCAGCAGGTAGTTGTTGTGTTCAACTCTTATGCATGAAGAAGCTTCTTCATGATTATGGGACCTCTCAAGACACCATGTGCGTTTTCTGTGACAATACAAGTGCCATTAATCTATCCAAGAATCCTATTCAACACTCAAAGTCAAAGCATATCAAAATTCGATATCATTTCATTCGAGACTTGGTGGAAGAGAAGATTGTATGGTTGGAGTTTATCAATACCAACAATCAAAAGGTTGATATATTCACTAAACCACTTGATTGTCCACAGTTTGAATCACTTCGTAAGACCATCGATGTTAGTATCATCCCTTAACTCATATCTCTTGTGTGACCCACAGTTGATCATTGGTGCATTCATATTGAAAGGGTCTCACATGTCATCATGTTTCTTTTATAGGTCTTTGTTTGTTTTCCTTGTTTTTGTTTTTGTTGATCTGACTTTAATGCTTTGTTTTTGAGTGTGTTGAAAAATTCAAAAACCCATAAAAAGTGAAAAATCTTAAAAAGTTTGATAGTTTTTGTTGTGTATATCACATGTGAGTTTGGCCTAGTACCTCCGTACTAATGGCGTAGTGCATTTACGAGCTTAGCTTGTTATGTATGCACATTGTCTAAGTGTGAGAGACATCTATAAATTCACGTTTGACTGTTGTAAATAGATCTTTGAGCTCGTAATGAATGATTAGTCAATAGTCTTGTTTGATCTTGATACATGCGTAGACTTGTGCCTACATATCTCCTCACATTTCTTTTTTCAAAGAGCTCTTCAAATGTCTATCTCAAAAAGGGAGAAAAGAGCTGAAAAAGCCTTGCTTCGAAAACTAGTTTGACTAGGAAAAGGTGGAGCAAATTTGTATTGAAATGTATGGTGCCAAAGCCAAAGGCTTATGTTTGTCAAAGTTATATCAAAAAGTTCATGGCATCGCTTCTCAAAAATCTGCGTTGTTTTGATCAAAAGTATGAAAAAGGGAAGCCAAATGAAAAGCTTTCAATCAAATGTAAACACTTTGGTGGGGAGTCATATATGTTCATTTCTACAAGTGAGATAGGTCACCTGACTTCGTGCTAGTTGTGTATGACTTGATTGAATTGATTATTGAAGCTTCATATTATACTATGGACTAGTTCATACTTGTTTCATACACACAACACACATGTCTAATGTTCAATGAATGCCTATTTCATTTGTATGATTGTACGTGTTCAAATGTAATATATGTATACTTAATCGCTTGATGATCAAACCTAAAAAGATTCTTGAGTATTTTATATGTTTTTGAAAGTGTTTTTGTGTAGCATGTTTTTGTGTTATGAGTTTTTTCCAAAAAGCCAAATCTGTTTTTGTTGAAAACTCTTTCAGAGGCATTTTCGCGAGTAAGATCCTACCCGTGAAAATGAGGAAGCCAATTTCAGTATTTCCTGAAATTCACATAGAGAGTTTTATGACTGCTTCGTGAGTAGAAGCTACCCGTGAAATCTGTCAATGCGCTTCAGTGGCCATTTTATGAGTAACTTCGCGAGAAGTTTACCCGTAAAATGAGCGGTTTTGTAGTTTTTAAAGCCAAATAGTGACAGTTTTTCAAAAACTCTATTTTTGCCTCCTTCGTGCCTCTCTTAACCTAAAACTCTTTCTCTCTCAAAAACTCAACTAAATCTCAAGAACAATCATCCCTAAGACTTATCTAAGCTATGTTTTAACACTTTTTCACTCTTGTTTCCTTAGATTAAGTCTTAGATTTTAGGATTTCTAGGGTTGGGTTATTTTTGAAAAGGGTTGGGAAAACTTACTTATCTTGCAAAATCTTTTAATTTTCTTGATTGGGCTGTGTCCCATTGTGTCTGTTTGTGTTTGTGTTGGCCCCAAGTGGCATTTTAACATGTATTTAGGCAAAATTTCCACATGTTCATGCATTGTTTCACGTGTTAGTAGTTTGTATGCACTCTAAGTGTTTGATAAAATGCCCAAATGACATTTTCTCACTGTTTTGGACTCTGATGAGTACCAAATTTTGGGGATTACCATGTTTTTACATTCTTAACATGTTTTGATAATTGGTTGTGTTTTACACACTTTGTCTCATGAGTGCCTTGTCATGCATTGATCATGCATCACACATGCACACCACAAGCATGCTTGATGCACACTTGGTGTGCATTCGATCACTTGACATGTTTTGCATTTCATTCATGCTATGTAAGTCTTGTTAGACTTTTACCACTTCAAACATGATCTTGTGACTTTGTTTGCTTGTTTTTTTGTTCTTTTTAAGACTTTTATTTGTTTTCATGGACTAACTTGTATCTAATCAAGTTTGTTTCCTTGTTTGTGTCTGTCTTTGTTTCTTCATGTTTGTGTTTGTTTTGTAGATGTCTCTTATTAAGTAAAAGGGCACAAAGAAGCCTTCAAAGCGTCCCCGTACCTCCTTGGATTCGTTCCAAAATGACGATGCTGATATGGACTTTAATGATCATTACAAATGGGCCTCAATCATTCTAGAGAGGACTGTGGACTTGGATTCTCTAGAGGGCACCTTCATTCTGGATGTGTTCAAAGAAAGGACATGGACGAAGTTGCTTAATCCGAGGGGTGATGTCTTTGAAATTATCACTTAAGAATTCTTCGCAAATGCCTTTGTGGAAGGTGATCACATCAACTGTTGGCTAAGGGGGAGAGAGTTCTCAATCACAAGGGAATCAATTTAAGATGTTCTGGAGATTCGACCGATGACTCCACACACATCTCTACAATATGATGAGAGAAGGGAGAAACTAGAACCCCTTGTGGAAATCCTTGGTGGCCAACTTAACAAGAAGGCCTTGCACACCATTCCGTTCACCCCGTAGATGTGAACTTGGCCTACATCATGATCTTTAACCTCTACCCGGTTAGGAGCTTGACGAACTTGTCAGCACCGAGGACCATTTTCCTATATGATCTCTTCACTCACATAGAGATCGACATCTGCAGTCACATTTACCACCTCTTCGTCAAATGCATCACAAAAAGGAATTCGAGGCTAACTCTACCTTTCCCAAGCCTTGTCATGTCTCTTATCTTAAGGGCAAGGGTGAAGATTCCAAGTGGGCTTCAAGTGATGCAGAGAGAAGATCCTATTAGTGTGCAAACCATGATCTGAAGCAAAGCTCATATCCCCGGACCATCTGTTGGTGTCTCTAAAATTCCAAGAGATGATGCTACTGAAGAAGGAGGAGACACCGAAGAGGAAATCGTGCATTTCACTTCAGTTCCGGAGGACACTGCATAACCTTCTTCTCAAGCACGTGCAAGAGCTCCCAATCGCCTTGATCGTCTACTTGGAAGGGTTGAAGACATGCATGTTATGCTAGCTTCACACATCAGTTACTCCACATCTCAATTCACCTACCTTAAAGGCCAGATCACTGCCCTTTCGTCTCAGATTGATGACATGATGAGGAACTTGAGGCAGGAGCCGGAGTCAGACTCGAAGTCCGATTCATTCGAGTCTCTTTGGCCATTCCGGTTAAAAATAGGGAGTAGGTTGAGGGGGAGTACAGCTTGAGGGGGAGTAGCAAAGTAGCAAAGGAACATCTTTTAGTTACATTGGTTTATTTTGGTGGTTTCTACTTTACTTTAAGTTTTTATAGCTTTTGGATATTTACATTGCTTTCATTTAAAACTTTCAAGTACTTTAGTTTAAAACTTAGTCTTTCTTTAGTATTGTTTTGTATCTTGGTTTTTATAGCTGTTTGCTGATGCTTATTGTTCTCTATCGCTTTTAGCCTTAGTTTCTTTAATGCATCATATGTCTATTGGACATGCAATTGATTTTAGCATTGCTCTTAATTGCATTGCGTGTCCGGATGATTATTTACTTGATAAATGTTCATTGTAGTCATTTCATAATAACTGTTCATGTTTGATCAAGTTATGCTTATTGTCATATATTCATTTTGATATCTTGACCGCATTTTACTTGTTCCTTATACGTGCCTTGTGTTTTACTTGTCTCGTACTTAATAAAGTTTATTTGTTATGTGCAAGTGTTTCAGGATATAGGTGTATACAGTGCAAGTACTTCACAGCTTTTAGAATTAGGTGTGAGTGAGTTTTGCCTATGTTCCCAAACTCATGTTTAAGTTTAGAGTTTGTTTAGAGGTTTTGTCACGGAATAGCCAAAGGGGAGATTGTAAAGTTGTGACTTCCAACTATGTTGTGTTGGCTTAATTTTGTACCAAATTTGATTATTATTTCTTCAATCATTTTTCCCTGTATGTATGTGGGGTTTAATTGTAAGAGATGAGTGTGAGAGATAAGTGAAGACTCAAGTTTCAAAGGATGAACAAGTGGTTTTCGCGAGTGTCTTGCGAGTAGCTGACCTGTGAAAAGAGCCACGTGTAGAGCACATGATTGGAAGATGAAGAGTCGTGCTAGGTTGGATATTTCGTGAGTGTCTCGCGGGTAAGGCCAACCCGCGAAAGACTTGCGAAACTTTCTGTTTGGCTAGAAGTTATGTTTTGCTTTACTAAGTCTTTGCCTACACTATATATACCCTCATTACCTACAAATTGTAAGGAGTGCTTTTTAGAGAGAAAATCTTAGAATATACACTTGAGAGTTAGAGATTGTTATACCCACAATCATCTACACCAGGAATATCTTAGATGATGATTTATATTGGATGGAGGATTCTCCCCCACCTGCTATGGAAGCTTTGTATCAAGATGCTCTATTATTATGAATGAATGAATGGTCCGTTCTCAAAAAAATAAAATAAAATATCACACGTGGAGCTTGAGTTTATCAAACACTTCAAAATAAGAGAGGCGAGGTAGATGTGTATTATTTTTTATGGTCCACATGGGAAATTTTAATTTAAAATATTACATCAGACCGTGCACGTTAGTGCCAATTTGCTAGTAACTTGTAAACCTGAATTTCAAAGAGAAATAACTTCGGATCTAGTCTTTTCAATAATTTTTTTCTTGCAAAAACTATAAATTTGAAAAAAAAATCAAAGTCATGCGTTTTTAAATGTTCGCTCCACTAACTCCAAAAATAGTGTAGCTAAAGTCAAATCATTTCCCTCTCCTTGTCCTCCCTTCCCTTTCTCTCTCTCTACGCCACTAGATCAGGAGGATATTTTTCTCACCAAAACCGTGAATTTTGGGTCAAAATCTTCAATTTAATTTCCTTCAACATTAGAGGGAACAATAAGTCTAAATTTGTCTGACCGTGTATATAGGTAGTAGATAAGTGTCAAAATCTTCAATTTAATTTGGGTCTTGAAATTAAGCCTTGAAATTAAACTAGCAGACCATCATCATAATTACCAACTTTCCTTCAACATCAAAGTAAACAATTTGGATACAGCTTATTTTACTAAAAATTAAAAATAATAAAAAAAAAAATTTCAGTTACTGTTCACACAAAAAATACTGTTCATTTGCCTTAATGCATAGTTCATGTCTTATAAACAGTGTAAAAGACGCTGATCCTTACAAAAATATAAAATAAAAAGCCAAAATCGCATACTCCTAGGACGTAGACGCCAATCCAAACGGACAAGTCTAAATTTTTCTGACTGTGTATATAGGTAGTAGATTAGTGTCAAAATCTTCAATTTAATTTGGGTCTTGAAATTAAGCCTTGAAATTAAACTAGCAGATCATCATCATAATTACCAACTTTCCTTCAACATCAGAGTGAACAATAAGTCAAAATTTATTTGGATTATAACAAGTGTAATTTAAGTGGTCAAGCTCTGAGATTCCTTCTAATTCTTCTAATGTCATCACCTCCCTGTAAGTCCACAATTACTTGACCAATATTATTCATTGCCATAAACATAAACTGTTGAAGTCTCGTGTGATAGCCTTCTGATACTCCAAACTCCAAAGAGCCTTCTATGTCTCCCTTCACACTCATGATGCTAATTAAAAGGCGATCCATTCTCTTGCTCTTGGCTTTTCTGTTAGTGCAGCCATGCATACTTCACTTGTCCCACTCTTCCAACAACTTTACAGATCAATCAGCTCTCATTGCCTTCAAATCCGAAATCAGTTTTCATCCAAATGATACTGTCTTCTCTGTTGGTAACTGGTCCACAACAACAAACTTCTGTGAGTGGTTTGGGGTCTCTTGCAGCCGACGCAGACAAAGAGTCACAGCCTTGAACCTTTCCTATGTGGGTCTACAAGGCACCATTTCCCCTCATATTGGCAACCTCTCCTTCCTAGTCTCACTTGACCTTGGAAACAACAGTTTCTCTGGTTTTCTGCCACATGAGATTGGTAATTTACACCGCTTGAGCGAACTTCGGTAGTCAAACAACCTATTGGAAGGTAATATTCCTCCGACTCTAAATAATTGCCAGAAGCTTGAAGTTTTATATCTTCATGGAAACAACTTAAATGGTAGCATACCTAAAGATTTAGGCATGTTACCAAGGCTTCGCCATATATCACTTAGTAAAAACCGTCTTATGGGTACGATTCCATCGTCCCTCGGCAATTTGTCGTCATTAGAGTTCTTGAATTTGAGCTACAATAGCCTCACTGGTGCATTTCCTCTTGTCATATTTAACTTGTCCTTTCTAGAGACTATTGATATTAAAGAAAATAACCTCTCAGGAATCCTTCCAATGGATCTTTGTAGCCATTGTCCTAATCTTCAAAGACTGCATATTAGCCACAACAAATTCAGCGGTAAGCTCCCCTCACAGTTTAATAACTGCAGAGAGCTTTTGTATTTATCTCTATCAGCCAATATGTTTGATGGAAGTATTTCAAAAGGTTTTGGGAGTTTAAAAAAGCTTGAATTCCTCTATCTTGGAGGTAACAATTTAATTGGAAATATTCCTCCTATCATAAGCAATTTATCGACGTTACAAGTGTTTGCTATTGAAATAAACAACATTAAAGGAAGAATTCCAAGTGATTTATGGCGTCTCCAAAATCTGGAAGTATTTAGTGTCAGTGATAATGATCTCACTGGGACAATACCCCAAAATATTTTCAACATTACCTCTCTACAAAGGCTTAGCTTGCTTGGTAATTCCTTGTCTGGAAATCTTTCATTTGATTCTAAGATCTCCTGCCCTAATCTTGTATATTTGGCTCTTGATTTTAACAAAATTAGCGGTAGTATCCCATCATGTCTTTCAAATTGTTCCAACCTCAACCTCCTAGATTTATCTCAAAATTTACTCTCTGGGCCTATACCCAAAAGTCTTGGAAACTTAAAATATCTCAAATACCTTTCTGTGGAAGTGAATCAACTAACAGAGGAACCTGGGCATCGAGAGAATAGTTTCCTTACATCTTTAACCAATTGCACATCTTTAGAGCTGCTATCTATAACCCTCAATCCGTTGAATATTACACTTCCGGAAGCCATTGGAAATTTTTCGGATTCGCTTAAAATCTTATCTGCAGGTCAAAGCCAAATAAAGGGTCAAATTCCAATGGGAATTGGTTCCTTGAAAAATTTGATCGTGCTAGATTTGAGCTATAATAATGTGTCTGGAAATTTACCGTCAACATTAGGGGGATTAGAGGAATTGCAAAGATTGAATCTTAGCTACAATAATATTGGAGGAAACATTCCTGAAGAGCTTTGTCAGCTAATCAAGCTGGGAGAATTATCTCTCTCAAATAACAAAATTTCTGGATCCATTCCAAATTGCATTGGAAACCTTCTTCTTTTGCAGAGATTAAACTTGAGGTATAACAAACTGACATCATTAATCCCGCTGAATGTGTGGAATCTTGAAAATCTATTGTTCTTGGATTTATCATCAAATGCCCTTGGCGGATCTTTGTCTCCATACATGAAAAAACTTGATGTTATTGAGTACGTGAATTTGTCTCATAACCAAATTACTGGAAATGTTCCAAGTATCATTGGTACTTTTGAAAGCCTGCGTAATCTTGATCTGTCAAAGAACTCATTTCAAGGAGACATTCCAGATTCTTTTGGGCAATTGAAAGGAATGGACCAGTTGGACCTCTCTAACAATAATTTCTCCGGTGCAATTCCTAAGTCTCTTGAGGCACTTCGGTTTCTCAAGTATTTGAATTTGTCGTTCAATAAGTTATCAGGAGAGGTTCCATTTGGTGGACCTTTTGCAAACTTCAAGGCAGAATCATTTTTAGGTAATGAAGCACTTTGTGGGAATTCAATTTTCGGAGTTCCACCTTGCACAAGTCCCAGTTCTAAAGGAGCAAGGGTGAAACAACTTTTGCTCAAATATATTATTCCTAGCATTGCATCAATTATAATCTTTGCAATGCTGGTCATTATGCTAAGAAGACATCCACAATATAACATGCAAATTCCCAGTTCACTTTTCACATTACCTACAGTGGATTGGAGAATGATATCATATCAAGAACTTCGTCGTGGGACAAATAACTTTTGTGAAAGCAACTTGCTTGGAATTGGAGGGTTTGGTACTGTGTACAAAGGGATATTGTCTGATGGGACTACTGTTGCTATAAAAGTTCTAAACTTGCGTTTGGAGGGTGCTTTTAAAAGTTTTGATGCTGAATGCAAGGTGTTAAGAGCATTCCGACATAGGAATTTGGTTAAAGTCATTAATGTATGCTCCAGTCCCAAGTTTAAAGCTTTGGTGTTGCAATACATGTCAAATTATAGTCTTGAAAAGTGGTTATACTCTCACAACTACTGCTTGAATCTTGTTCAAAGAGTAAGTATTATGGTTGATGTTGCATCGGCGTTAGATTATCTCCATAATGGTCAATTAGAATCCGTGGTGCGGTGATTTGAAGCCTAGCAATATTCTTTTGGATGAGGACATGGTTGCACATGTTGGAGACTTTGGCATTGCAAAGATTTTAGCTGAAAACAAGGACGCAACCCAAACCAGAACTATTGGTACAATTGGCTACATCGCCCCAGGTATACATGAAATCACCTCAATTTATTTAATTACTTGGCTACTGGCTATTTTTAGGAATAACAATGTGCATGGTAGATCAAATTAGCTCGTAATCTAGTTGCATTAGATTAGTAATTTGATTTATCTATTCAAATACAATTTAATTCAATAGTACTTCAATACTAGACTCGTAAATGCAACCGTGGTATTGATATGGCTTGTTGCATATCTCTATGTAAAATTGAAAAAAGCTTCACATTTTACCTATTCAATCCCAAAAACCTCCTACATTAACTAATGTAAAATTGTACAAAAATCTATTTTTGCTACAGTAACTATGTTTTTTTTTTTTTTTTTTGAGAGAAAAGACAGCATACTTGTTTTATTATTAGTCCACAATGTGGATATCAGCACTTACAAAACCGTCAACGGAATTGACTCCATCCAAGCTAAAAAAGGAAAATATAATCTTGCTCTTTGGGCTAAAGCATGTGCTACCGCATTACTTTGCCTTACAACATGAGCGAAAGAAAAACTCCGCATGGAGCTAACATGAAATAAAATGTCTCTAAACAAATGCCCAAGATATGAGAATTGCATACCACCCCCCATCAGCCCTTTGATGACTGTTTCCAAATCACCTTCAAAGTGGGACTATTGTAACCCAATTTCTTTTGCAAAAATCACTGCACGCCTTGCTGCCAGCAACTCCAGACACTCCACAAAATGCGGTTTGATGATTTTTTCCGCCATTGCCGCCACAACTAATCCTCTTGAGTCACGTACCACGATACCCACACCGGCTTCATCACTTTCGTTAAACATGGCGCCATCAAAGTTGACTTTGTAATCACCTGGGTTTGGAGGTGTCCATTTGCGTCGCCTTATGACCTTGTTACTAACAGGTGGTTCACGACAGGAACGAAACAGTTGCAGAAAGTAACCTACTGCATCTCTAATGCCGCTGAGTGGCAACGTTTTTTCATTCAGTCTTGACTTGTTTCTGTGTACCCATATAAACCACGCTGTTGTTGCAAACACTTCGCGCACTCTCGGTTTTGACAAGACCTTCGCTACCTAGTCCTGAAATGATCCTTGTGCAGCTTCAAATTGATTCACCCAGTTGAAGTCACGGTCCCATACCTACTTGACAGCCTCACATCCCCACAATGCATGGAGCATGTCTTCATCAGCTCGGCCACACAGGTGATAGACCGGATCACTCAGAACTCTCCGCTTCACCAGATTAATTTTCGTTGGCAAGCTATTTGTACAAGCTCTCCAAAGAAAATGTTTAACTATCTCCGGCACCCCCAGCTTCCATATATTCGTCCAAAACCCAGCTACCAGCCCCGAATTTGAACTTGATGCTTCCCCACTCCTTGCTTCATCACATAAAGCACGGTACCTAGATTTTACCGAGTAAATTCCACTCCTTTCTAGAGCCCAGTACATTAGATCAGATTGTGGTAAGTCAGACAGAGGAATTGCCTTAATCCTTGTAGCATCAAACGGCAGCAAGCATGAATCAATTAAATGATTTTTCCAACATCCCAAATTAGCATCAATCAAGTCAGCTACCTTCATGTTTGCATCCACTCCTGATACCGAAGCTGTCACTCTCCCACCCGAGGCATCAGGTATCCAATTGTCTTTGAATACACTTACGGACAAACCGTCCCCCACTCTCCATTTTGCATCCATGGAAATTACTTTTCTAGACTTCAAGATGCTTTTCCAAGCAAACGACCCGAGGACTGTTTTGCATCAAAAATGGTGCCATTTGGAAAGTATTTTGACTTAAACACACAATAAAATAAGGAGTTTTTATCATGGATAAGTCTCCATACCTGTTTTGCCAACATAGCGTCATTGAACTTTGCTAGCTCCTTAAAATCCAACCCACCTTCTTTCTTTGGTTTACAAAGTGTTTCCCAATTTTTTCAATGAATCTTCCTTCTTTCTCCCCTTTGTCCCCACCAAAATTTCCAAACAAGCATCTCAATATCCCTACATAAGCCCATCGGGAGCTTGAAACACCCCATTGCAAAAGTAGGTATAACTTGAACCACCGCTTTTAACAACACTTCTTTTCCAGCTTGAGATAAGAGTTTTTCCTTCCACCCTTGCAATTTACTCAAAACCCAATCTTTTATATAATTCAAGCTTGCTCTTCTATTTTTCCCAACAATTGCTGGTAGGCCTAAATATTTTTCAAACTATTTTATCTCCGGTACCCCAAGGAGATCTTTCACGGAGTTTTTTACCACATCACTAACAAACTTGCCAAAGAAGAGTGTAGTTTTCTCCTTATTTATTTGTTGACCAGATGCAGTTTCATACACCTCCAAAATATTTTGAATGGTTGTGACATCCCCCAAACTCGCTCTACAAAATAGCAAGCTGTCATCTGCAAAAAACAAGTGAGATATCTTTGGACCATTCCTACAAAGAGAGTCCCCCTGAATTTTTCCTTCATACAGCGCATTATTTATCAGTCCATTAAGCCCTTCAGAACATAAAAGGAAAAGATACGGAGATAAGGGGTCCCCTTGTCTCAATCCCCTAGATGGTACAATATGCCCCCTGGGCTCCCCATTCACCATAATAGAGAAGGAAACAGTACTCACACATTCATAAATCCAACCAACCCATTTTGAATGAAACCCCATCCTCTCCATAATTTTTATCAAAAAATTCCACTCAACCCTATCATAGGCTTTACTCATATCCAATTTCATTGCCATATAACCATGTTTTCCAAATTTCTTGGTTTGCATGTGATGTAAAGTTTCAAAAGCCACTAATATATTATCTGAGATAGCTTTATTTGCTTGAAAAGCACTTTGAGACTAAAAAATAATTAGTGGCAAGATTTTTTTTAACCTATTTGCAAGAAATTTGGATATTAATTTGTAAAAATTATTACAAAGAGCTAAAGGTCTAAAATCAGAAAGTTTTTCAAGACTCTTCACTTTTGGAATAAGAGTAAGGAATGTGTGGTTCAAAACTGATGGTATTTTTTCGGAATTCAGACAATCCAAAACTGCTTCAGATACCTCATCTCCAATGCTTTGCCAGTAGTGTTGGTAAAAGAGTGGTGACATCCCATCCGGTCCCGATGCTTTCAATGGTGCCATCTGATTAAGAGCCAAATCAACCTCAGCACGTGAGAACTCTCCCACCAACTCCCTATTCATCTCCTCCATTACCATCGAACCCGTGTGCTGCAATACCTCCTCCATATTGCACGGATTGGAGGTTGTAAAAAGCTCCTTGTAAAATTCTTCCAACAAACCCGCAACATTTTCATCACCCATACACATAACACCCCTTGAATTTCTCAACCCCAAAATCTGGTTCCTTTTATATCTTTGAAAAGCTCTATGATGGAAATACTTTGAATTTTTATCACCCTCTTTCATCCAATGAGTTTTAGAACATTGGTGCCACATTTTTTCTTCCTTCACCAATAATCCTGCTAATTCTTGTTTCAATTGGACCAAGGCAGCCCCATCCCTTCCATTGATCGCCGCTTTCTCTACTTGCACCATCTGCTTCTTTTTTTCTGCTATTTCCCATGTGATATTGCTAAAACAACATCTGCTCCACCTTTTTAATTTTTCTTGGCACCTCTCTACCTTCTTAACCACATTACCCATCGGCAAATCCCCACCACCCTCACTCCATGCCACTACCACCATGTCATGACAACCATCATCCTCAAGCCAAACTTGCTCAAAGCGCCATGGCTTGTTTAATTTTACAGGTACCCCATTCGGATGGATGAGAATTGGTTTATGGTCTGATGAACCACACTCCAACACCCTAACTTGTGTAGCCGGATACTTATCTAGCCAATCTGTGGTTGCCACCCCTCTATCTAATCTTTCCCACACATAAACATCACTTGCACACTTCTTAAACCAGGTATATCTGCTTCCCACAAAACCTAGGTCCATCAACCCACATTCATCCAATGCATCAAGGAAATTTTGCATTTGTAGATAGGGACGTAACCTCCCACCTCTCTTTTCCGAAGACTTGGTAATCTCTTTGAAATCACCTGCAACAAGCCATGGAACCGAGAACCGATTGTGTAAGCTTCATATCAAATCCCACGATTCCAACCTTCTTTGAGTCTCTGGAACACCATAAAATCCTGTAAATCTCCACTCATCATCCTTCCCTTTATTTATTAAAACATCAATGTGATTTAGCGAAGAAAATTCAACGTCCACCACAACATCCTTTTCCAAAAAAGAGCTAAACCACCACCCATCAAAACTTTAGAAACTCCAAAAAAATCCCCCATCTGCAATTTTTCTTTTATTCCTCCTAGCCTTGCTTTAAGCAGCCATGTCTTGGCTAAAAACACAACCGCAGGATCTTGTGCCTGGACCAAGTCCCCGAGTTCTTGAACTGTCTGGCAATTCCCAAGCCCCCGACAGTTCCAACATAAAATACTCATTGTCCTTGGCGGGGCTGGACACCAGCCTCCACCACTTCATTTTTCTGATATTCTTCCCCTTGGGTGACTATCTTCTTCTTTGGTTGAGTTTCTGAATCATAGAAGGTTGTTGGCTTGCTCCGCTTTTGTCCTACCACCACGTCCAAAGAGGCAGTGTGATCAGACCTAGGCTTTTGTAAACTAGTCCAGGTAAAGCCTTTTTTTTGGGACTTGAGTAATTTGATTCCCCCCCTCACAGTCCTCTGCCTGCAGTATTTCAATCTCATGCAAATTAGTTAAGTCACACTTTTTGCACTCACCTAGGGTAGAGATATTTTCGGGTTTGCCAATTGAAACAAGAATTACCACCAGCAGTGTCTTCTTCTAAACCTGACTTATCATAAAATCCAGGGACATAGATAACCTTCTGGTTTGAGGGTCTGCAGGGTGGCGCTTTCAGAGATGAACTAAATTGTTTCTGATCATCAGTGAGCGTACCCTTACTCTGAATCCGTAGCGAGCAGTCTTTATCGGCATGAGTCAACCTCCCACACCAATAACACAAGTTTGGTAACCTTTCATACTTAAATGGCACCCACGACTTCTTCCCCTCCTCAAAAGTTACTAATCTCCCTCGACACAAAGGCATAGAAATGTCTAACCGAATTCTCACCCTGAAAAAACTGCCCCCCTCCTCTGTTTCTGCTCCAGTAGAATGCACTACCTCCCCTACATTCCCACAGATAGTTTCAGCCACTTCTGTAGACATGTAATGGATGGGAAGATCATGCACTTGAACCCAAAACATCGCAGTCTTAAAACTCAGGGACTGCAGCAGAATACTCTTTTCATACTTCTGAATACACACTAAATGTTTGTCAAAGCTCCATGGTTGACCCACCACAATCAGATTAACTTCACGTTCATCATCGAACACAAACAGAACCTTATGGTCATTTAGATTCCGAATCCTAAAACCATCACTACATCTCCACAAGAGTTTAAAAGTCCTACCAACGGCCTCCATGTTTAAAGCTAGGAGTGTAGAATTTTGCAGCTAGTATAAACTCATTCAATCTTGGAGCTTTTGGTAGAACAATGCCAGCATTCTCTTTGTCCAACAGAATGAGTTTACCCTAAGACCTGGAGAGTTCATCCATAATGTTGTCCCCACCGTTTGACGAATCTAAACTGTGTGACTGTTTCCCACAAACCCCAACAAGAAAACCCCACAAGCTCCACAAGCACCTTGGTACTTGGGAGGACTAACACATCTACGAAGAGGGACAAAATTTTCCACAGGACAAAATTTTCCACAGCCTAAGAGAAGATGAGAGCCATCTTTCTTAGCGACAGAGAAACTTCAAATGCATGCTACAGTAACTATGTAAATATACACAGTTTAGTAGTTTTGCAAATGCATATTTTAACAATTCTTGATTTCACCCCATGAGGAAGAGAGAGATATGATTTGAAATAATAATTAAAAAAAAATTTGGTAAGGAAATAGTATTTTAATGAAAAGTCATTTAAAATAGATAATTTTATGTGTGGTATTTTGAAAAGTGAGTATGTAAAATGAAAAAAAAAAAAAAAAAAGGTTCGGTTACTAAAGTAGAAAATTTTTCCACGAACTAATGCGAATGCTTTCACACTTTATGGCCATCAACAATATACGAAGGTAGTGATCCCAGTATATCAGTTTTCCTAATGACTATAAAAGTTTAGTTATGGTGATCAATCTTCTAGGTTAATACAAATCATTTTGAAGTCTAACTCAAATGAATATGTAGTGATATGAAGGAGTGTTCATATTCAGCTTGGAAGTTGAGAGCTAAAAATAATTACAAAAGTATAGGGACACAAATTTCTTCACAAATTGTCAATAAAAACTTTACATAGACCTACCATTAATACCACTTTTATTATTTACAAATCACAACATACCACATTAATGATTGTGAAAAAGAGTACACTACATTATGCGTTAAACCAAACAATCATTCCTAATAACAAAGGTAAACCATAAGAACATTACAGCAAATAGACACATAAAGAATTGGTCACGGCACAATTGAACCAAAAATAAATAAATAGAAGAATATAGTATACATATATACATCAATTGATGGATTATGAATGGCTACAATAAACACCTTTTTTTTTTAATCCTTCTTTGAATGGGGTGTGGGTGTGTACTCACTAAAAGTTTTTATTTGTAGAGTTTTTACTTTTTTTGGACAATCATGTGGATCATTAACTTAAAGACTTTTTGACATATATGAGTATGGCAGAGTATGGTTCCGAAGGGAGAGTATCCACCAAATGTGACATTTATAGCTATGGGATAGTATTGTTGGAGATGATCACAAGAAAGAAACCTACCGATGAAATGTTTGTTGGAGAACTAGGTATTAGACAATGGATTGCATCACTTCCTGACAAAATGGAAGTCATAGACGATGGTTTGCTTAGGATGGAAGATGGAAGAGATGTGGCTGTCATGCAAACTATCCTCCCATTCATCCTGGAATTAGGCTTGAGGTGCTCTGAAGAATTACCAGATGAAAGACTTGACATCAAGGATGTGGTGGCCAAGGTTAACAAAATCAAATTGGCACTACTTGAAAACAGGGGTGTTTGATATTTGCATTATTGCTAGAGTTTCTTATGCGTGCACATGCAAAGATCTTGTTAAAGCTTGCTTTCCTTTTCTTTGTTTTTTCAAGTTGTAATTTTGTGACCCTAGTTTGGTATGTCCTTTAATTTAATAATCTTTACAAATAGTATGTCACTTGGGACCAAAAATATTCAAAATTAACCTAATTTATTAATATTTGAAGTTTGCCAAGCTTTTAATTTATTGTATAAAGAAACTGAGTTTGACTTTAACTAGGATCTTTTGTGTAAGAAAATCTACACTCTTAGTATCAATAAGCAAAGAATGACAAGCGAAAATTTTCAATACTCCATCACCCCCACAATGCCTATGGTTGTATTTATTTTAAGCAACTATATTAAGGGCCTAAATACCAATTATATGAAGGACTGTCAAATACAATTATACAAATATTCTTGATACAAATATGTATAAAATTTGCCGGCAATAAGTTGTGCACGTTTTTCTTTTTCTTTTTTCTTTTTTTTGGGCTTAGTAACCTAAGCATGATTTTTAAAGAAGGTTTAGCTTAAATTTGATCTTCTAGAATTTAGCAGAAGGAAGCCCCCTATTGAAAATATGGGCTAACTAGTCTTTCGTGCGGCACATAATAAAAATCAATCTTAACGTTCTTCATCCTAACTCAAAACACAAAATTTTATACATTTTTTCCTTTTCGTTTAAAAAAGGGAAAAAAAAAAGACCAATCAATCATTAACATAACAAACCATGACAAAAGATTTTTCACCTAAAAAAGTAAAATATACCATTACAGAGCATTTATATAACATAACAACCAATCCGGTTAGCATTTGAATACACTTGCACTGGGGCTTTGTAAAATTTATATATAATTGCTTAGATTTTTATATCACATTATCAGTCTTTATACATCACTAGTCGCGGACCTTGCGTGTTGCGCGTGATATTTTTTTAGGGTGGTCTCATTAAATTTATTTACTATTTCATTTTGGACTAATTTAATAAATAGTAATGTAATTTATAATCATATTTTAATTTATTTTAGGAACAATTACAAATGTAATATATATATATTATTTTTGTCGTACCAAATCTAAACAATACAATTTTTCTAAAAAATTCAAAAGGTAAGTTAGCGAAAATATTAATTTTTTTTAATAAAAGTTATTTATAATATTTTGTGTATCATTAAAAATTATATAAAATCTGAATTTTTTTTTTTAGTTTTAAAACTACAATTCAAAAATAAAAATAAAAGATTTCAACTCTTTTTCCTTAAAAAAAAAAACCAAGAGTACAATTCCAAAGGGGAAAAAGTAGAGAATTTTTTTTTTTTTTTTTTTTGAAAAAAGAAGTATTGTGTTAATGTTGTCATAATCTAATCTAACATTATAAAAAATGAATAGATAATTTTTTTTTTTTATTAAGCTAGAACTCTACTATATTATTAAAAAAAAATTATTAAGCTAACAAAAAATAATAAACAATAGGGGCAAAGTCCTTTTCGTGAAATGTTAAGTTGGAACTCTACTATATTTTAAACTAATGAGGACTACACAATTGCCTTATATTTAAAGTGTATTTTGTATGTTTCATAATAATTCTTCATCACAGGCCAATAAGGGTGTGCATCCAACCCACTAACCTAGTGAAACTAACTCAATTCAACCTGGTGCTTTGAATTGGTTTTTTGTGTATTGGTGGCTTGGAATATTATTTTGAGCTTCGGGTTTCAATTCATCTTACCCAACTCGACACACCATATATATATATATATATTATTACTCTTATTTTAGTTTGATTCATTTTGGTATTATGAGAATTAGACATGATGAATTAGAAAATTTGGAATAGAATTTAGGCATATTATGTGAAATGCAATAATTTATTGGAAAAAAGTTCAAATATTTGTTAAAAACTCAAGTTTTGTTCTAAGCATGAAACATGTAAGTACAATCCATTTACCCAACCTAATCCATGTGAGTTAAATTGGGTTAATTTTTACACATGTAATGAGTTGGGTTGGGTTAAAAAATACTCAAACTCAGCCTAATCTAATCCATCCAGGCAAGTGATTTGTAAGGACAATGTTTTCCTCTAAATCTATTTGGAAGAATGACTTTCAACACATTATGTGTTAACTCATAAAACTCTCTACGTCTATTATTTAAAGGAAAAAAGTTTAGCTCTAAACTGATTTATAACTATCTTCCTCCAACCCATTATATAGCCATTGAAGAGATCATCATCTGTAATTTTAGTCACATGACTTTTTTAAATTATACACAAATAATTTTATAAATTGCCATATAGTGGGTTGAAGAAGATTCCCCCAAACTGGTTTAGTGTTAATATTTGTGTAAATGGATTGAAGGAATTTTCCTTCCCGTTTGGAGTTTGAAGGTGGATGATTCCCAATTTATAATCCATTGTGTATATGTTGTACCATACAATTATGCACATTAATTATGGATGGCATAAAACCTCACCCTAATCCCAACCCACCCCACTCCAGTCTCATGTGAGTTTTCCCTACTCAAAATGTAGATAAGGAGGGGATAAGGCACCTATGATCTGATCCTGCCATTCCCTACTCCATTGTCATCCCTAAATTAAAAGATAAGGATTGGCTATTGGCTAAGGCTAAGTCTAAGCCGCTGGCTAGCTACTTGACCATAAGCCGCATGCTTAACCTATCTTGACCATGGAGATGGAGTGGTAGGTTGAGTCATAGTCATAAAATGATAAACACAGTAACAACGTGCCCGACTTTAATTCTTTCAAAAAAATGAAGTATAAAAAAATTTCATATTTCAAAAAAGTTAATTAAATATAAAAAAAGAAGGAAAGAAGTCATTTTCAAGCCAATAAAACATAGTTGCTAAACGACAAGTATCTGTCACGCTTACCCCCTTAGGTCAAATCACCTTTGGCGCCATTTAATTTTCTATGGACATAATTTTTTTCGTTTCCCGATATGGCCATATGTCGTGTATATGAGGAGGTACCATGCATCAAATGCATGTTTCCTCCCTCTCACATGAAGGTAGACCCCATAACCATGAAACATGATTCATGGTTGTGGGGTCCACCTCAATGTGAAAGGGTGGAAACATGTACGGTGTATTTTCTCCATGTATGGAGCCCACTAGAGTGTCATGTACTCTTTACTATTGGGAAAGATTCCCTTCAATCCATTGTTTTGTCCTTGTGTGCTTTACTCACATGATGGTTGTGGGGTCCACCTCCATGTGAGAGAGAGGAAACATGCACGGTATATTTTCTCCATGTATGGAGCCCACTTGAGTGTCATGCATGTGCACTTTACTATTGGGAAAGATTCCCTTCAATCCATTGTTTTCACCCTGCATATGCATGTGACTACTTTTTTAAAGTTCCTTTTTGCAGACTTGAATTCCGGCCCTTACTCCCCACACCCCCAAGCGACTACTTTGTTATCACGGGAAAGTTTTTTTTTTGGTTGAGAATCCACGAAAAAGATCCTGTTCATTTTTTTTGACAGAAGTAAATGATTCTTTCTAATCTATTAACTTTCGACTAAACAATTAAAGCAAATCCTATATGTAACACGATAACCACCACAGAAGTCAAAGCGTAGAGAGATTTATCTGAAGAAGTACCAAGGAAAAAAAATGACAAGCATCAGGTCTATTTCCATAGTGGTTCCAAGCGAACCTACTCCAAGTGGCCTTTTACGGCTCCCTGAGAGTGATCAAGTGGCGCAATGCACTTATGCACCAGTCATAAACATTTACCGAGCCAAGTCCAACAACACCACCATCCCATTTTCATTTGAGGCAATGAAAAATTCCCTAAGCCGTGCTTTGATTCACTTCTACCCTTTGGCTGGCCGGCTACACTGGATTGAAGGTGGCCGACTAGAACTTGATTGCAATGCCATGGGAGTGCAACTATTGGAAGCTTATTCTGAAGCAGAATTGGATGAACTTGGTGATTTTGCACCAACCGATGCAGTGCGAGATCTTGTCCCAAAGGTTGATTATACTGCTCCAATTGAAGAGTGGCCCTTGTTGCTTGTACAAGTGACAAGATTTGGCTGTGGTGGCTGATAGTCCCGAAAATATACTCGTCCACCTGGGAAGAACGATGGACGAGGACGACCCCGAGATTAGCCCAGCTCCGGGAAAACTACCTGACCAAGACTAGACCTTCGTCCCTCAATCACGACAAAGCGTTACAAGGATAATAATGAACTTCCGTACCGTTGGAAATATATCTACCCATTCAACACCCCGCATGGGCGTTACAGATTCGGCAATGATATCACCATTAAGGCAAAACCAACGGCTAGAAGAAAGACGAAAACGCCTATATATATCCATTGACAAGATCCGACAAGGCGGGTACACAAATTTTCTAATACATTCACATTACTCTCTAAATACTTCCTTTCACCTCTATCTATTCTAACTTTGGCATCGGAGGCCCTGTGGTAGGTACCACACCGGTGACCACGCCCTTTCTTTTCACAATTTGCCTTGTTGCGGTATCAAGATTAGCTGTGGACGACTCCCCTCTGGACGAACATCTCTACTGACGATCTGAGCATCATCAGTTTGGCACCGTCTGTGGGGATCGCACTTAGTGATTTTTGACCACCCAGTTCGAAGAACGCTGTTCCACTCCAAACTAAAAGTTCAGATGGAGTCCAGCACTAACCCAGATCTTGCTGCACTGGCTCTACAAATTTAGTCACTTGCGGCCACTGTGGAAGAGCTTACCAGGCAGAATCAAGATATGAGGCAGCGGCTGCAACAGGAAGGTAACCGCCCGGAGACCAAGAGGGACGATGAGGGGGACAGTCACAAGAGACGACCTAGCACCCCAGAAGATGTGGGCTCAGATCTTCTTAGGGAGATGAGAAAGGAGATGGACGAACTGAGAAACGCTATCAAGGGAAAAGCAGATCGAAGCCTGGACAGAATGGTCAGAAAGATAGACACACCTTTCACCTTAGCTGTCCAAGAATGCCCGGTGCCTTCCAAGTTTCGTCTACCTCAGCTCGAGCCCTTTGACGGATTGAAGGATCCACTAGATCACCTCAATACCTTCAAAACAACTCTGGGTCTCCAGCAGCCCCCTGACGAGATCCTGTGTAGCTCATTTCCTACCACCCTCAAGGGGGCAGCCCGAGAATGGTTCACAAAATTACCAATGTCCTCTATCGACAACTTCGACCAACTAGGCAACGCCTTCGTCCATCACTTTGTCGGCGGGCAGTGCCCCAAAAGGCAGGACGACCATTTGCTCACCATCAAGCAAGGAGAGAAGGAAACCTTGAGGTCCTATGTTTCACCCGAGGAACTTTGGAGGTGAACGAAACAGACGACAAAGTACAACTAACAGCCTTCAAGGCTGGGTTAAAATCCAGGGACTTCGTGGTCTCCTTGGTGAAAAATCCCTCCAAGACGACGGCAGAGGTGCTTTTGAAGGCACAGAAATATATGAATGCTGAGGACGCCCTAGCAGCCATAGATGGGATAGAGAAACCCAAGAAAAAGAAGAAAGAGAAAGAAGACGACCGAAGGGGAAAAAAAAGGGATCGAGTGGACCGGCAGAATGTTGAAGGAAATAGATGCAGGGATGACAAAAACCCTCGTCCAATAAAGTTCACGCCTTTAGTGATGCCCGTTGACCAGATTTTGACAGAGATCAAGGACGAGAAATATCTCAAATGGCCTAGGCCCTTACACTCGTCACCCAATGTGCGCGACAAGAGGAAATACTGCCGCTTTCACAAAGATCATGGGCATTACACAGAGGATTGCCGAGACCTGAAGGAGCAGATGGAAGAGCTTATACGGAAAGGGAAATTACATAAGTATGTCAAAAGGGGAGATTCTAGCAAGTACAGGGATGGCAACAAGGATTAACACGAAGTTTCTCAGAGAGAGGAGGATCACCTACCACCTCGTCCACAAAGTGCAATAGGGGAAATAAAAACCATCACGGGAGGGTCGTCCACGGGAGCGTCATTCAAGTCCCTCAGGAAATCATACCAAAGACAGGTGAACAGTGTTCATAGCCTGCCTCCTCTGAAGTAAAGATGGATGAGCCAAGACATGTATTTTTCAAAAGAAGATGCCAGAGGGGTAAAGCAGCCTCATGATGACCCGTTGGTCATTATGATCATGATTGAAGGATTCAACACTAGAAGGGTTCTGGTTGACAACGGGAGCTCGGTAGACATTATTTACTTTTCTGCATTCCAGCAATTAAAAGTGGACCCAAAGAGACTTCGTCCTTTCGAGTCCCCCCTCGTCAGTTTCAGTAGAGATAAGGTCTATCCCTGGGGAATAGTGACACTAATGGTCACGACCGGCTCGCACCCTCTTCAGGTAACAAACAAGCATAACTTTTTGGTAGTAGACTCACCTTTATCCTACAATGTGATTATAGGATGGCCTACCCTCAATCGCTGGAAGGCAGCCACCTTAACCTACTGCTTGAAGGTGAAATTCCCAACAGAACAAGGGGTTAGTGAGATAAGAGAAGACCAGGTGCTGGCGAGGGAGTGTTATCAAGCAGTCCTAGCCTCAAAGGAGAACCACACATGGATAATCGAAGACAAGACGCAAGAAATCGTTGAGAAACTAGAAAAGATAGAGTTGCTCGAAGGAGATCCTACAAAGACGACCTAAATAGGGACGAGCTTAAACCCCCAGACGAAGAAAGAGATCGTCGGCTTCTTGAAAGATAATCTGGACGTTTTTGTATGGAGCCATGAAGATATGCCAGGCATACCAGCCAGCATCATTCAACACCGTTTAAAAGTAGACCCTGAGAAGAAACCCTTCCAAGAAAAGATTTTTTGCCCTTGAGAGGAACAAAGCAGTCATGGACGAAGTGAACAAATTGCTCGCTGCTAACCTCATCAGGGAAGTCTATTATCCTGAGTGGTTGGCCAACGTCGTCATGGTCAAAAAAGTGAACAGGAAATGGAGAATGTGTGTTGACTTCACCGATCTAAACAACGCCTAACCGAAGGACAGCTTTCCCCTACCCAGAATCAACCAGTTGGTAGACTCTATCGTCGGTCACAAGCTTCTTACCTTCATGGACGCATTTTCTGGGTATAACCAGATACAAATGGCTGAGGAAGATCAAGAAAAGACAGCTTTCATCACCAACCAAGGACTCTATTGCTACAGGGTCATGCCCATTGGCTTGAAGAATGCAGGAGCCACGTACCAAAGATTAGTAAACCAGATGTTTAAAAACCAGATTGGGAGAAACGTAGAAGTGTATGTTGATGATATGCTCGTCAAGAGTAGAGAAGAAGAGGACCACCTGGACGACCTCAAGGAGACGTTCAACACACTCAGACGGTACTGCATGAAGTTAAACTCGTCCAAATGTGCCTTTGGGGTCTCCTCAGAGAAATTCCTCGGGTTTATGGTATCACGAAGAGGAATCAAAGAAAACCCCGAGAAAGTAAGAGCTATCCTTGAGATGTCCTCACCCAGGACGATTAAAGAAGTACAATCACTCACAGGAAGAGTTACAGCCCTCAATAGGTTTGTCTCGTAGGCAACAGACAAATGCCTTCCTTTCTTTAAAACCTTGAAATGAGCTTTCGTTTGGACTGAAGAATGCGAGATAGCATTTCAAGAATTGAAGCACTACTTAAGCAACCCCCCACTCCTGAGTCCGTCCAAAGAAGGCGAAGACTTGTTCCTCTACTTGGCGGTATCTGTAACAGCGGTCAGTGCAGCTTTAATTAGAGAAGAGAACAGGATACAACTTCCTGTGTACTATATCAGCCAGGCCTTCCAAGGAGCCGAAGCTCAATATCCACGCATAGAGAAGATCACCTTCACCCTAATAGTGGCCTCAAGAAAACTCCGTCCTTACTTTCAGGCTAATCCAATCATAGTAATGACGGACAACCGCATCAAGAAAGCGATGAATAAACCTGAGGCCGCTGGACGAATGGTGCAATGGGCCATCGAGCTCAGTCAATTCGACATACAATACCGTCCACGGATGGCCATAAAAGTTCAGGCACTGGCAGACTTCAAAGCAGAATTCACCGCCCCCAAGCATGTAGAAGACCAGGAAGAACTTTGGACGATTCATACAGACGGATTGTCCACCCAGAAGAGAGGTAGAGCGGGTGTTGTTATCACCTCCCCTAAAGAGGACGTTATGAAATATGGGGTCTAGCTCAAATTCCCTGTAACAAATAACGAAGCAGAGTACGAGGCAATGTTGACGGGTTTAAGAATAGCTCGGGCACTTGGGGCTAAAAATATCGTGATAAGGAGCGACTCACAGCTCGTCATAGGACAAGTCAGGGGAGATTTCGAAGCAAAGGAGACAAGGATGCAGAAATACCTCAGATTAATGAACCAGTTGATAAGCAACTTTGATCACGCAGAGTTTATTCAGATCCCGCGGGATCAAAATGCTGAAGCCGACGAAGTAGCACGGAGTGCATCAGTAGATGATTAGGCAGAGATAAGGGACTGGAGGCTAGAAGAACAAAACTCCCCTAGCATCAAAGAATTTCAAACCTTCCCTGTGCATACACGCTCTGGATGGACGGGTCCAATTCTGTCTTACCTTAAAGACGGACGGTTACCACCTAATCCTGAAGAAGCCAAGAAGGTCCAGAAACGTGCCGCTCGGTTCACGGTATTGAATGACGAACTTTACAAAAGAGGCTTCTCCTAGCCCTACTTGAGGTGCATAGAAGAAGAAGAAGCCAGATATGTTTTGGAAGAAGTGCACGGTGGAGTTTGCGGTGATCACATGGGGGCGAAGTCCCTCGTCAGGAAGATCACTAAGGCAGGCTACTTTTGGCCCACAATGCAACAAGACACAGCAGATTTCGTCAAGAGGTGTGACAGTTGCCAAAGGTATAGGAATGTCCAACGAGTCCCGGGAGAAAAGATGACTACCATTTCCTCACCCTGGCCATTTGCACAGTGGGGGATCGACATCATAGGCCCCCTACCACAGGGAAAGAGATAGATGAGGTTTTTGCTCGTTGCAATTGACTACTTCACGAAATGGGTCGAAGCGGAAGCACTGGCAACAATCACAGAGGCAAAGGTACAAAATTTTGTGTGGAGAAATATTGTTTGCAAGTTCGGGATACCAAGGACAATCATCTCAGACAATGGTCGTCAGTTCGACAGTCACAGATTTCGGTCATTTTGCGCAAGCCTGGGCATAAAAAACAAGTACTCGTCCCCAGGACACCCTCAGACCAATGGACAGACGAAAGTAACGAACCGAACCTTACTCAAGATCATCAAGTCCTGGTTAGTGGGGGTAAAGGGAGCATGGCCTAAGTAGTTACCAAGCGTCCTATGGGCCTACAGGACTACTGCACGAACACCAACAGGAGAGACGCCCTTCAACCTAACATACGGCACAGAAGCAGTCATCCCAGTCGAAGTGGGGCTCACTAGTCTTAGGAGGGAGTTCTTTGACGAACAAAGAAACGACGACCAATTGAAGCTAAACTTGGATTGTCTGGACGAAGTCATAGACTAAGCCTCCCAAAGAATGGCTAAGTACAAGCAGAAGATGGCTGAATACTACAATCAGAGAGTAAAACTGAAAAGGTTCAACATCGGTGATCTCGTCCTTCGAAAAGTAACTCCTGCAACAAAAGACCCAGCACAAGGTAAACTGGGACCAACCTAGGAAGGACCCTACAAAGTCACCCACTATTCACGACAAGGAAGCTACCACCTGGAGGACCTGAATGGAAACAAATTACCTCGTCCGTGGAATGTCGAGCACCTAAAGAGGTATTACGAAAATGAACCATAGCCTAATTGTAAGCAGTCATACGTATTATTCAGTCATGCTTTTTAATACAAGTCATGTATCCAAAATAAATGATTATTCAGCATCTCATACGTATTATTTAGCAATTCATGTGTTTTAGTTATCTTTCTCTCGTAAAAACAAAATTGCCATCTGGATCTAAATTAAAACGACGATAAGATTCCTTAAATGGATGTATATCGTCCAAATTAAAACAAAGATAAGATTCCTTAAATGGATGTACATCGTCCATGTTAGAACGACGATAAGATTCCTTAAATGGATGTACATCGTCCAAATTAAAACGATGATAAGATTCCTTAAATGGATGTACATCATCCATGTTAGAAGAACGATAAGATTCCTTAAATGGATGATCATCGTCCACGTCTGAAAAGACGATAAGATTACTGAAGCGGATAAGCCTCACCCAAGAATACGCCAATAAGAATTCTCTAAGTCCCTAGACGGACGAAAAGAACACTTAAACAAAAAACTCACTAAGTCCCAGGTGGACGAAGAGAATACTTCAATGAGGATCCACTAAGTCCCATGTGGACGAAGAGAATCCTTCTACAAAAATTATCTAAGTCCCTAAGGCGAACAGGGAAAATAACAGCAAAACAACGAATATGAAGGTAAAACACTTAGATATATCATATATATAAAAAGAATCAAATTGTTCAGAAGCCCCAAAACATACAAGGCCCAAAAAGATTGTTCGTCCAAAAGCCCAAAAACATACTGGGCATTCAAAAAAAAAAAAACAAAAAAACAAAAAAACAAAAGGGATGTCATTAAAGGGGCAACAAGATCAAGCTGGTGGAGCGTCATCAGCACCCTTATCCACCTCGAGGGGATCCTCGCCAGTGATCACAGAAGCCTGAGCAGCTTGGGCCACCTCGTCCGCCTCCATCTCCTTGTCCACGGCTTCAAAGTCCAGGTCTTCCAGATCGACACTCGAACCGCGCTTCACCAGGTACCTTCTCAACAATTCAAAACCTTTGAAATACCACTGGAACAAGATGGTGTTGTACTCATCAGTTGCCTAGAAGGCAAGGACGGCCTTAGTCACCGCGACTTTCATCCTCTGGCCAGCAGATGCAAGAAGTTCATCCTTCTGCTTAACCAATAACTTCCCGGCATCAAGCTGCTCAGTCAAAACCTTGACTTGCTCCTTGGAGGTATTGTGGGCATCCATGGCCACAATCAAGTCCTTCCGCAATCCCGAAGCCTCGGCCTCCAAAGCCTCCGCTTTTGAAGTAGCCATAACGGCCTTCTCTTTGTTCGCCAGATATTGAGTAGTAAGGTGCATCGTCTCTCCCAAAACCTAGCAATAAAAAGAGCAGTCAAGATTTGAGTCAGCAAAGGCAACCAAACACTTAAAAAAAAAAAAAAAAACAAGGCAAGAAAAGATTACCTGCACGAGCTTATGAACATGCTGGCTCACCATTTCGTGGGAGGGCACACGAGAAATCTCCTTCATTTCCTCAGGAGTTAGGAGCTCGTTCGCCCGAGCCATGGCTGTTCTAGCATCAGCCCAGACACTAGTCTTCCGTCTCTTGGGGGCAGGGACCTCCTCGATAGAAATGGCAGGAGAAGCAGTCCGTCCTTCGTCCAGGGTAGGGGTGGATGAACCCCTCTCAGCCGTCTCTTTCTCCTTCTCTTCTCTTTATCAGTTATCCTTAACGTTTTTAGGCCAATGCTGGAAAGGGGTTCATTTTTCTTCCCCTTAATTTTCGCGTACATATCCTTGTTAAACTTGGTTGTCATCTCTACACTAGAAAGGGAAGAAAATTAAAAAGTTAAAACAAGGAAAAAGAAAAGGACGGTCAAGCATATCAAGGAAACTCACTTTTTCTCTCTTCCTGGTCAATAGCTTGAAAAATGTAAAGTGAAGGCTCCGGCCCCAAACAATGACGAGCCGAGGTGCGTGGGTCGACCAGCTCGTCAAAATCGTCGATCGTGCTTACGTACTTTATCGCTTCCTAAATTCTCTCTTCAAACCGGCTCTCAAGTTCAGGACGCTCCTTTGCTATAGGACAAGAAAAATTACACAAAGTCAGAAGGACGATCAAAACAACCAAAATACTTAAAAGAAGAGACATAAAAGGCAAACGCACCAAGATGAGGGGTCTCCCACCGGCGCAGCAACCTAGGGACATTCCCCCAAAAGTCATTGGACAAAGTCTCCTAACCATCGCCTGACACGAAAAAAATATCTGGACTTCCAGTAACAGAAGGACGAAGGAAGGTTGATGACGAGACGAGATTTCCTATCCCAGGGTACGAATTCGTAATACCCAAATTCCTTGGACTCTTTTAGAAGATAGAGATGGATGAACTCGTTGAGAGTGATCATGTCCCCGTCCGCTATGGTCGTCCAAATCACCATACAGCTTATGATGATCCTCCAAGAATTCGGCATAAGCTGCCCTAGGGCGATATTCAGGTGATTTAAGAGCTCCATAACGAATGGATGGACAGGAAACCTTAAGCCGCACAAGAACGCAGCCTCATTAAAGCAGATCTCACCCTAGGCAAAGGCACAAGCCTTTTTGCCCTTCCGGGGAAGACGAGCCCTAGTCTCATTCGGAAACTGGAACTTATCCCTAAATTTGTTAAAGACGTCTGCCTTCAAGGCACACTTTTCCTTGAGGGCATGAAAAGAATGAGGGTTGGTAGAAGTAGAAGGAAGAATAGACAAAGGGGCAGAGGAAGGCATGGAGGTAGCTATGTCGGTAACCGCCCTGTCTGTTGCCACACCAGAAGACGAACCCCTTTCCTGACCACTCGATCTCACCTCAGATCCCATGTTTTCCCTCCTAAGAACCCCACAAACAGATTTGAACCAAGACAAAGACTGTTGCAATAGTGGATACAAGTTACCCAATGCCAAATCGAGACCACTATCACCTACAACGAAATCCCCATTTTGTGGGTACCGGTCGCGGGAAGAATCTAACAGCCCCCCTAAGCGAGCAAAAAGAAAGGCGATGGAGGGAGAAGTATGCCTAAATTCAGCGTAATCCACCATTAAGGAAAAATACGCAATTCCAAAAAAGAAAACAGGAGTACAAAAGAGAAGAATACAGTAAAACCGAAAAGGAAAAAGTGCAAAAAAGGGAAACGTACCTGGAAATAAGGAAGAAAGCTGGGAAGGCTAGGAGCAAAATGCCCAGCTGCAATGATGAGCTCAAAGAAATCAGACACAGAGAGAAAGTGAAGAAAAAGGCTAAGAACTAGAAAAACCAAACGCAAAAAGGAAAGTGAAGAGGTGAAAAAATGAAAGGAAAAGAGTTAAAAAGGTTTGCCTTGAAAAATGCGGGAAAAACTGAAAAGGCACTCACCGGAAACAAGACCTGTTCACCGATCAGAAAAGGACATGTGGCCACGATGCGTGCCACGCTGCCATGAGACAATAAATGCGGAGAACAGAACCCAAGCGTAAAAAAAAAAAAAAAAAAAAGAGGACGACCTTGGACGACCTTGGAATAGGGGGGCAGTTGATAGTCCCGAAAATATACTCGTCCACCTGGGAAGAACGATGGACGAGGTCGACCCTGAGATTAGCCCAGCTCCGGGAAAACTACCTGACCAAGACTAGACCTTCGTCCCTCAATCACGACAAAGTTTTACAAGGATAATAATGAACTTTCGTACCGTTGGAAATATATCTACCCATTCAACACCCCGCATGAGTGTTACAGATTCGGCAATGATATCACCATTAAGGCAAAACCAATGGCTAGAAGAAAGACAAAAATGCCTATATATATCCATTGACAAGATCCGACAAGGCGGGTACACAAATTTTCTAATACATTCACATTACTCTCTAAATACTTCCTTTCACCTCTATCTATTCTAACTTTGGCATTGGAGGCCCTGTGGCAGGTACTACACCGGTGACCATGCCCTTTCTTTTCACAATTTGCCTTGTTGCAGGATCAGGATTAGCTGTGGATGACTCCCCTCTGGACGAACATCTCTACTGACGATCTGAGCATCATCAATGGCCTTTATGTTGGAGTGGCAATATCCCATAGCATGCTTGATGGACGATCTACAACTCACTTCATGAACTCATGGGCAAAGTTGTCTCAGGGATATGATCTGGAGGACATTGATATGCCATTTCTTGATCGAACTGTTTTGAGATCAAGTGAACCAGTTAGGACTCCACGCTTTGATCACATAGAATATACCACAAAGCCTCCAGTCTTGATTCGGAGGACCGATGTGAATGAAGAGAGAAAGAAGGAAACTAGTGCGACCTTGTTAAAACTTACAAGGGAACAAGTGGAGGTACTAAAGAAGAGAGCCAATCAAGACTTTGTCGGGGTAACAACAATAAGACCCTATTCTAGATATGAGGCCATTTCCGGCCACATGTGGAGATGTGCATGTAAGGTACTTAGGTACGTGCAGTTGATAGTCATAATAGTCAATCAACAAGAGCTCTCATTGGAGTTGACATTCGTAACCGCTTAAAGCCATCTTTCCCTGAAAGATATTAGCTACTGTGACACCAATATGTCTCTATGAAGACCTCTTGTCCAAGCCATTGAGTTATTCAGCTGGGAAACTAAGGGAAGCCATTGAGAGAATGGATGATGAGTATATAAGATCTGCTCTTGATTTTATAACAAGTCAGAAGGATGTGAGTGGGCTAAGTTCTAACTTTCACATTCAAGGATACTCGGAAGCACCTTTCCTAGGGAACCCTAACATTTCTCTTGGCAGCTGGATAGGTCTACCAATCTACGATGCAGATTTTGGATGGGGAAAGCCTATATATGTGGGTCCTGGGTTGCTAAACATGGATGGTAAATCATTCATTATGCCAAGTACCACTACTGATAGATCTTTCATTATAGCACTTCGTTTGCTAACACAATACATGGATTCTTTCAAGAAAATCTTTTATGAGGATATTATGGAGTAAAATTAAGAAGCTCCTCTTAGTGTCAGCCCAGCCAAGTTATGATCATGATATACCTAATAATAGCTGTAAAATGTATCACAGAATCAAGGATTGAAATCTGTATATTTCATTAAATTAGCAAAACTTTAAGGTAGTTAAAAATATGATTAAATTAGCTTGGTTGGGACTACGTGTTGGGTTAGTGTGAATACTTATTCAAGAAAAAGACCAAGCAACCAACAATTTAGTTTTGACACAATAAAACAATTAATCATTAAATAAAATTCTAACATTCCCCCACTTGAGTCATATGATTAAGTTGGAATTTTGGAAACATCTTGTTTTAAGAATTTCAATAATCATAGTATGAGCAATGACAACTTTAGAATTTTTTTTTTCCAGATAATAAACTTAAATTAAATAAAATTTAATTAAAAAAAAGAACTTGAATATATCGAGTTATCGACGTACAAATTTTGAAATTTTGAAATCATTATAAGATAGTTCGTTATCAGTTGTCATTATCTATTGTCAATGTGGGTAGCTGTGACCATTTTATTTTTTTAATATTGTACAATTAATATTTTATATTTTAATGCATGTGTCATTATCTATTTTATATTGTTTTTTATAAAAATATTTTAAACTAAATGACAAAACTCAATCCACTAGCACTATATTAAATTGATCCACACAACCATATTCATCTATGTTAAGGACATATTTTATGTAATTGGCTAATCTTTTGACAAAATATACTTTACTTGTAATTGGGTAGATCTAGGATGGGTTTAGTACTTCAAGAAACAAGAGTTCAAGTCAAGTATTAAAGTCATGAAGATTGGACCAAGAAACAAGTGAAGAAAAGCTGTTCATTAAAGCTTGACAGATACCTTGACAGATACAGTATCTATCGAGACTTAAGAACGAAGCTCGATAGAAGCTGAATCTGTCGAGATCTACGAAATCAGAATTTCCAGATCTGATTTTCAGCTCATGCTGATATGTATGTGTAGGGTTTCTTTTCTCACAACCCTAGACATATATAAGGCTTATTTTAAAGGCCGTTATACATGGAGAACATATGCAAAAAGTGACCTAGTGCCTTATTCTCTCTACAAGAAGTTACTGCGTCTTTTGCACCTTAGGGTTTTGTAACCAAGTACTTCTTAATCTTTATTGTTGATGAAGTGAAGAACTTTGTAGCCAACAACATCTTCAAGTTGCTGGAGTTAGTCACGTACTAGGATCTGTGCATCATTGGTGACGTTCATATACTAGAGAGTTCAGAGGTTCTGAAGTGGTAGAAGGTTTTTGTTATAAGTTCATCTATTGGGATTGTAGAGTCTAGGGACAAAGGTCTTGTACTAGATCTGAAACTTCTCTTTACTATAGTGAATTGCTTTTCGGGAAGGTTTCCCCCCAGGTTTTTTATTGTGAAACTAGTTTGTTTCATTAGTTTTCCTAGGTCATCATATCTTGTCTTATTTACTATTTCGATGTGCATGATATTGACATGATATTGATGTTTGTTTGCTTTAACAAGGTTTATTCATAATAAATCTAATTAACAACTTGGGTCTAAAACTTGTTAATTCTATCAACCGGGGTCTAAATTTCTCAACAAGTGGTATCAGAGCGGGTACACTCTGATTGGATTAATTTCCTGAGTGTGATCCTTGACCCTCGTTGTCATTGATCATGGAAAATCTCTTTTGATTCCTCCTTTGTTTGATGGTACTAACTATGCGTACTGGAAAGTTTGTATGAAAACGTTATTGCAGGCTTTTAATGAAAAAGTATGGCAAGTTATACCTTGCTCTTGCTACTGATCTTGGCAGCTTCATCTAAACTCTGATAAAATGCAATGGAAAATTCAAAATCTTCAAAGGCTTTGAGGTTGATGGCTAAGATGTATTGATTTTTATCATGTGTGTTTCTATTTTCAGTTGTTAATTGATGTGGTTATTTTGCTCTTTTTTCTGAGTTCTACCTCTATATTATAATTTATTTAGTGCTCTTCCCACCCAATAATTGAGTGCCATCTGCATTGATGTTTCCAACACCGTTTTACATGGATTGAATTTTGCATAAAGCATACACTATTAATTTAAATTACGCACCCACTCATCAGTAATGATGAGATTCAAGTCTTCAATCCCCTCCACCTTCTTTAATTTCATGGGTAGGAACAATCCAATATTAGTGTGAGGGTGGAGAGAGCTTGGTTGTCTTTTCAAAACCATTCAAAAACTAGAGTGCAAGTGAAATTTATCATCGACCCTAGAAGATAATACATTCGAAAGAAATCATCTACACTTTCTTCTATCCTTATCCGAACCAAATATTTATGGTGCTCAAAGCTGTACCCCACCAACTTTATAATCATTAAATGCTGGATTGGCTACAAGTATTTCAAAGACAGAGCAACCAAGCTGAGCTTAGTGTTAGGGACATATTTTATGTAATTGGTTAATCTTTTGACAAAACGCACTTTACTTGTAATTGGGTAGATCTAGAATTGGTTTAGTACTTCAAAAAACAAGTGTTCAAGTTAAGTATTGAAGCCATGCAAATCTGACCAAGAAACAAGTGAAGGAAGTGCTGTTCATTAAAACTTGATAAAAGTCTCGACAGAATCCTTTCTATCAAGATTTAATGTTGAAGCTCGACAAATTCTCGACACAAGCTGTATTTGTCGAGAATTACGAAATTAGACTTTTTAGATCTGATTACATGCATATTCCTATGTATCTGTGTAGGGTTTCTTTTCTCACAACCCTAGACATATATAAGGATTATTTTAAGGACTGTCATATGATGATGCAAAAAATAAATACATGCAGAAAGTGTCCTAGTTCATCATTCTCTTTGAAGAAGCTACTGCGTCTTTACACAAAGAGTTTTGTGACCAAGGAGCTTTCTGATCTTCATTGTTGATGAAGTGAAGAACTTTGTAGCCAACATCTCCCTCAAGTTGGTAAGTTATTCACGTACTGGGATTCGTGCATTGAATGGAAAGATTGTCGTTACAATACAAGTCCAATTGGGTATTGGGATAAGAGTTCAATTATAGGTTGGTATTTCGGAATAGGCCAAAGGGTTTGGTAAGATCCCTTATACTTGTAACCGCTTGTGTGGTGACCTTAAAATCACTGTGGGGTTTTGCGTTAGTGGTTTTCCCCATTCATAAACAAATCACCCGTGTCAAATTTATTTTCCACTGCATTTAGTTTAGTTGTTGATTTGTTTGTGCTACCAAGCCATTGCATATAATTTAATCTAATTAATTAACTTGGGTAATTAATTAATTTGCAAGGGGTCAATTCATTTGAACCCAACACTTTGTAACTTGAACTTGTAACAAAGTTAAACTTTAAGGTAGTTAAAAATATGATTAAATTAGCTTGGTTGGGACTACGTGTTGGGTTAGTGTGAATACTTATTCAAGAAAAAGACCAAGCAACCAACAATTTAGTTTTGACACAATAAAACAATTAATCATTAAATAAAATTCTAACATTCCCCCACTTGAGTCATATGATTAAGTTGGAATTTTGGAAACATCTTGTTTTAAGAATTTCAATAATCATAGTATGAGCAATGACAACTTTAGAATTTTTTTTTTCCAGATAATAAACTTAAATTAAATAAAATTTAATTAAAAAAAAGAACTTGAATATATCGAGTTATCGACGTACAAATTTTGAAATTTTGAAATCATTATAAGATAGTTCGTTATCAGTTGTCATTATCTATTGTCAATGTGGGTAGCTGTGACCATTTTATTTTTTTAATATTGTACAATTAATATTTTATATTTTAATGCATGTGTCATTATCTATTTTATATTGTTTTTTATAAAAATATTTTAAACTAAATGACAAAACTCAATCCACTAGCACTATATTAAATTGATCCACACAACCATATTCATCTATGTTAAGGACATATTTTATGTAATTGGCTAATCTTTTGACAAAATATACTTTACTTGTAATTGGGTAGATCTAGGATGGGTTTAGTACTTCAAGAAACAAGAGTTCAAGTCAAGTATTAAAGTCATGAAGATTGGACCAAGAAACAAGTGAAGAAAAGCTGTTCATTAAAGCTTGACAGATACCTTGACAGATACAGTATCTATCGAGACTTAAGAACGAAGCTCGATAGAAGCTGAATCTGTCGAGATCTACGAAATCAGAATTTCCAGATCTGATTTTCAGCTCATGCTGATATGTATGTGTAGGGTTTCTTTTCTCACAACCCTAGACATATATAAGGCTTATTTTAAAGGCCGTTATACATGGAGAACATATGCAAAAAGTGACCTAGTGCCTTATTCTCTCTACAAGAAGTTACTGCGTCTTTTGCACCTTAGGGTTTTGTAACCAAGTACTTCTTAATCTTTATTGTTGATGAAGTGAAGAACTTTGTAGCCAACAACATCTTCAAGTTGCTGGAGTTAGTCACGTACTAGGATCTGTGCATCATTGGTGACGTTCATATACTAGAGAGTTCAGAGGTTCTGAAGTGGTAGAAGGTTTTTGTTATAAGTTCATCTATTGGGATTGTAGAGTCTAGGGACAAAGGTCTTGTACTAGATCTGAAACTTCTCTTTACTATAGTGAATTGCTTTTCGGGAAGGTTTCCCCCCAGGTTTTTTATTGTGAAACTAGTTTGTTTCATTAGTTTTCCTAGGTCATCATATCTTGTCTTATTTACTATTTCGATGTGCATGATATTGACATGATATTGATGTTTGTTTGCTTTAACAAGGTTTATTCATAATAAATCTAATTAACAACTTGGGTCTAAAACTTGTTAATTCTATCAACCGGGGTCTAAATTTCTCAACAAGTGGTATCAGAGCGGGTACACTCTGATTGGATTAATTTCCTGAGTGTGATCCTTGACCCTCGTTGTCATTGATCATGGAAAATCTCTTTTGATTCCTCCTTTGTTTGATGGTACTAACTATGCGTACTGGAAAGTTTGTATGAAAACGTTATTGCAGGCTTTTAATGAAAAAGTATGGCAAGTTATTGAAGTCGGCTAGGTTAAGCCAAAGGAAGCGCTGATGGATTAGGATGAAGCAAAGATCAAAGTGGCAAATTTTAACGGTAGGGCTTTGAATGCTCTGTTTAGTGGTGTGACCAATGAGGAATTCAAGAAAATATCATCCACGGAAATTGGTAAGGAAGTATGGACTATTCTTGAGACCACCTATGAAGGTACCAAGGCAGTGAAGACCGTAAAGCTTCAAAGACTCACTAGCAATTTTGAAGAAATAAGGATGGAGGAGGATGAGACCTTTGATGAATTCTATGCTAAACTCAAGAATATTGTGAATTCTGCCTTCAATCTTGGAGAATCTATTGCGGAACCCAAAATTGTTAGGAAAATCCTTAGGTCCTTACTTGAAAGATTCCATGCCAAGATCACTGACATTGGAAAAGTGAAGGACATTGATCAAATTCCTTTGATTGAGCTTGTAGGGAACCTTTAAACCTATGAGATAGGATTAGGTAAAATGGGAAAAGGTGGAAAGAGTTGGAACATGGCTCTTAAGGGTATAGAGGAAGAGAGTGATGACTCTGAAGATGAAGATGAAGATGAGGATGAGGATGAGGACTTAACCTTCATAGCTAATGAGATTATCAAGCTTCTCCAATATAGGAAAAAGGATAAGAACAAAGCCCCTAGGAAATTTGAATCCTCTAGGAAGGGCAAGAATGAGAAACCCCTCATCCAGTGCCATGAGTACAAAAGTTTTGGTCATATGAGGATAGAGTACCCAAACTATCTTATGAAGGAAAAGACCAAGAATTCAAAAGGTAAAGTGTTGGTTGCTACCTTAAGTGATTTTGAGAGTGATCTTTCTGATGAGTATGAGGATGAATGTGGTCATTACATGGCTTTTGCTGTCACAATCGATAAGGTGATTGTGGAGAGTGCTAGTGACAGTGAGGATTCTTTTGATGATGAAGTACCCAAGAAGTTGACCCTTCAGGAAGCCTATGATAAGCTATGCACTGAATTTATAAAATCTGAAAAGACTTCTCATCTTTGTAGAAAAGAGTTTAATGAGGTAAAAATTGAAAAAGCTAAACTGTTAGTCAAACTAAATGAGACTATAAGGTTAGTTGAGACTCTCGAGGTTGAGCTTAGTCAAGCTAGAACTCAAATAAAGAGGATGTCTAGTGCAAAGCTTGATGAGGTATTGAGTGCTCAAAAGCCTAGTTCTGATAAGATTGGCTTAAGATATGCTGTTTCCTCCAGCCCCTCCTCTTCCACAGCTTCTGGATCAAAGATTGTCTTTATGCCCTAATTTGAGAAAGGTGAAAAAGGTATGAAATCCAAAACTGATTTGGCTAATTCTAAATCCTTTGTTAGACCTCACTCTAGGAAGTCTAGTAGTTCAAAAACTACTCATGTTTGTCACCATTGTGGTGTTTTTGGACACATTCGTCCTAATTGCTTCAAGTTGTATCATCATAAGCAAGTGTCCAAACGGTTACAGGTTCCCTTTCAAGGTTCAACACCTTTGTTTGGAGAGTAATTAAAAGTTTTGAGCTTTTTAACTCAATTTCAGGAGAATTCTAATTCTTCTATGTCCTTTAGTAGACATACTAGGACACGTGTCTTTTCATCTTCATGCCCAAAGACTCGTGCTGTGTGGGTGAGAAATGAGCCTAAGACTTAATTGTCTTTTCTATCTGTCCTCTACTTTAATTCTTTCTATCTAAAGTAGGACTTTCTTGCTTAATTTCTTATCTGTTTTTGGAATCATGCTTTCATGCATCTGCATCTATCTTCATACTTTCATGTTGTTTGTCTGTTTTTGTTTGGCTATTTAGTTTTTATTTTGTTTTGTTTTCAATATAAAAAAAAATTAGAAAAATACAAAAATAGTGTGTGTTTGTGTATATTGGTACTTGTGTACCTTGGATGGCCACTGAAACAAAGTTTCTAAACTTTGTATCTCTTGTAGCTTAGTTGAGCTTCTCTATGCACAACTAAGCAAGTGAGCTTTGTGGCTCGTGTTTGTGATGAGTACGATTAAGATTGTTTTCTATATCTCATACTCATATCACTCCTTTTGACGGGAAGGACTAGAAAATCCTAAGAGAAATGCATAAATAACCATCTCACCACTAAAGCCCGCCAATCATGTATAACATTTGTGTTCTTCGGCATAGCAAAATTGTGATGTTTTGGCTTACATAATTGGGTATTTCTTTTCTCTTTTATATGCCCAAGAACGCTATGCTTAAAAGAAAAATATGCAAAGAAAAATAAAAGCAAAAAGAATCAAAATGCTTTTAATATGGTTGCAAGCGTGTTTCTAAGAGATGTGAGAGTTATAGGATGTACCTCGAAGATGATAGTCCCCATCAAATAGTTGTGATTGTGCGTGAGTGTATTTGATTTTCTTATGTCTCAACTCTTCATAATATGAGACACTTATGCACTCTTGCTTTGTTTCACACACAACATGCAAATTCTTTGCTACTCTTGATACATGTGCAGATTTAATGTGATTTGACCATCACAAAGGATACATGTGTTAATATATGCTTGCTAAAATGTCTTAACTTGTTTTTGAAAAATAAAATTGGTTAGACTTGTTTAATGTGTGTGTGTGTGTGGTTTTTGGAACATTGTATGCTTTGCATCTAGATTTGAGCTGTGTTTAAGTGCTTAACATGTTGCTTGGATGCTTGTTTGAGTATGCTATCATGTTGCATTCATATTGTGTGTTTTTCCTCTCTTGGAAAACCTTGCTTCTGTCTTCTCGATAGCTGCTCGATACCTTCTCGACAGCAGCTCGATAATAGCTCGACACAAGTCTTTTCTATTGGGATTTCTGGGTTTAACCTCGATAGCTTCTCAACAGCTAGGTCGATCCATCGAGCCAAATTTCTTTGCTCTCTGTCTGCTCGATACATTCTCGACAGATTCTCGATCCATCGAGATTTTTGGGTAGCTTCTCGATAGATTCTCGACACATATCTCGATCTATCGAGGTAATTTTATGTGCTCTATGCCAGCTCGACAGCTTCTCGATCTGTCGAGACCCTCTTGCATGCATTTTTTTTCACATGTTTTGCATCTTTCTATTATCTTGTCATCCATAGCATCTTGTTTCATTACATTCATGCATTTATATGGATTTCTTGTGTCCCTTGATCATCTTAGATCATCTTTATGTTTCTCAAGTGAAGCTTTATAGCTTCTTGTACCCTTTGTCAATCATGACAAAAAGGGGGAGAAAATGTGGTTTCTTTTTAAGATTCTACATGTTAGGGGGAGAAATACATGCCTTTGTAAGGGGGAGTGTTTACCTCCTTGTTGTTTTAGGAGCTTCTTTTAGCTTCTTGTACACCGGTCTTGTGACCATTTTTTTACATACATTGTACTTTATTTTCATATATATGATGATGATGTACGTTTTTCTTCACCTACCTCAACATGTGTTGTTTCTTTTCTCTCTTTATACACATGTTTCTTTATGTATGCAACTTTTATTTATGTTTCACACATAATGCCTTGATGAGTTTTGTTTAAGTGTTTCAGAAAGACAGGTTATGAAAGTCTATCTTGCCATGAACTCTCTTCTTGCAAAGTTTTTCAAGAGTTTGTAGTAGGTATAGATTTATTTTGTAATACAACAAGTGGTTAGGAGTTGAGTGATTTAAGACTTCTCTCATGATTATTTGTTTTGTTGTGATTTTGTCACAGATTGCCAATGGGGGAGATTGTTAAGGACATATTTTATGTAATTGGATAATCCTTTGACAAAATGCACTTTACTTGTAATTGGGTAGATCTAGGATGGGTTTAGTACTTCAAGAAACAAGAGTTCAAGTCAAGTATTAAAGTCACGAAAATTGGACCAAGAAACAAGTGAAGAAAAGCTATTCATTAAAGCTCGACAAATACCTCGACAGAAACAGTATCTATCGAGACTTAAGAACGAAGCTCGACAAAAGCTGAATATGTAGAGATCTACGAAATTAGAATTTCTAGATCTGATTTTCGGCTCATGCTGACATGAATGTGTAGGGTTTCTTTTCTCATAACCTTAGACATATATAAGGCTTATTTTAAAGGCCGTTATACATGGAGAACATATACATGGAGAACATATTTCAAGAAACCATGTTTCAAGATCAAGTGTTAAAACCTTCAAGTCTGTCCAAGAAAACAAGCTGAAAATGTAAAATCATTAAAGCTCGATAGCTAGCATGTGTCGAGGTTTAAGGAGCTGTTCAGCCCGTATTCTCGACAGCTAGCTCGACAGATGCTCGACACCTCCTATCTGTCGAGGTTTAAGAAAACAGCAATCTGATCTGTTTTTCTTGGGATCCGTGATTATGTGTTTGGGTCTTCTTTTCTCCTAACCCTAAACATATAAAAGGATTGTTTTAAAGGCCGTCAAAGTGTACACAAGTTGCACAAGCATTGAGCAAATCTTGTTCAAGCAAATTGTGACTAGAGATAAAGTTTTTGCCCTTGTTCATCTCTTTCTTGAAGAAGTTGCTGTGTATTTACACCATAGGGTTTTGTAACGAAGCATCTTCTTGATCTTCATCGTGTGGATGAACTGAAGAATTTTGCAGCCAACAACCTTCTTAGTTGGTGATTGAAGTCGCGTACTGGGATCCGCGCATTGGTTAGTCACATACTTGGGAGCCGTGCATCAAAAGAGGGGAACTGTCACTACAGAACAAGTCCAATTGGGTATTGGGGTAAGGGTTCAACTGTAGGTTGGTAAGGTACTTGGGATTCCTTTACTTGTAACCGCTTGTTGTGATAATAGTGGAGTTTCGGGAGTGGTGACCTGAAAGTCACCCGGTGGGGTTTTTACCGTTAGGTTTTCCCCATTCGTAAACAAATCACCGTGTCATTTATTTTCTGCTGCGTATTTAGTTGTTTGGTGATTTTTTTGTGCTACCACGTGCTTTGCATGATAAATTGATTAATTAATAACTTGACTAATTAATTAATTAATTTCAATCACAAGGGGTCAATCTGTTTGTGGCCTATCTTCTCCTCGTTCGATCCTCAAGGTTTCTTCAAGCTTATTCAAGTTTTTCTTCACTTGGTAAGCTTCTAATCTCTTCCATATTCATGCATTTCATGTTTTGAAACCTAGGTTTTGGGGTTTTTGAAAAATTTTGGGATTCTTCAAATTTGATGAGTTTTTGTTGAATTTTTGGGATGAGTTTTCGCTTAAATGAGTTTAAAATCTCATGCATTGCATCACATTAGCATTATAATAGTATTGTCATGCATTTAGATGTGTGCAAACTGTTTGTGTGCTGATAGGTTTGGATTGGGTTGAACCCATGATGAAATTTCTTTTGCATGTCACATGCTCATGCATTCTCCATGCATACGTATTTCTTTTCATATATTCTTAATATTGTGAACTGTTTTGGGACTTTTCTGATTGTTTCTTTTTCTCTCCCTTTACTGTTGGTTATGTTAGTAGTGTCTATGGCACCAAAACGTAAATCTGCTCCGTCCCGGAACCCTCTTCGTTCCAGGGCATCCTCTTCCTCTTCAGATTCTGCCCCCCTATCTCTTTGGTTCCGTGATGATGATGCTCATAAAGCATTCTTGGAGAACTTTTCTAGACGAGGTGTTCATTCGGAACGCCAAGTCATTCTGGCAGAATTTGCTGACACTGACCTTCCCACTGTCATTCACAGTCGGGAATGGGAGTCACTGTGTGACGTCTCGGTCACTTGTCCTCTCATGCTTATTCAAGAGTCTACTCCAACATACACGGGATTGACCGTTCTGTCCCTCACTTTATCACTCGTGTTAGGGGTGTTAGCATTCCTGTCACACCACAGCTTGTTGCGGATGTGCTTCGAGTACCTAGGATAGCGTTTCCTGACTATCCGAGTTGTGATCGTCTATGGACTGTGTCCAAGGATGAGCTCATGGCTGCTTTCTGTAAGCGTCCCTCAAATTGGGGTGGTCGCCAGTTCACACCATGTAAGGCCTTTGCTAAAGGTCCTAGATTCATGAACATGGTGATGACTTTTGTACTCCATCCACTCTCTCACTACAACTCCATCACAGAGCCTCGTGCTCGATTTTTGTTGTCTTTTCTTGAGCATCTGACTATAGATTTCCCTTTTCATTTCATTCTTTCTATTATAGATGTTTATCTAGATTCGGCGTCTCGTGATAAGCTCATCTTTCCTTCCGCTATCACGAGGATCTTACGCCATTTTTCTGTTCCTTTTCCCTTGTCCGACCATTTTTCTTTCATGTGTGCCATAGACTACGCTACCGTAAAACGTAGTGAGGCGTAGTTTAGGTCGCGACAGATGGATTCAGCAGCTTCTCCCTCCCGTCCTGCTCCATCCAGATCTGCTCCTTCCATATCCGCTCCCTCAGCTTCTATGAGCGATGTGTCACTAGGAGACATCATGGTGCAGCTGTAGCGCATGGATGCTCGCCTTGATACACTTTCTACGGAATTGTATCAGGTGAATGTTCGTGTCGGTCGTATTGCACGACGACAGGCGACCATGGGTGGTTTTGCTTTTGAGACTTCTCCTCCACCACCTCCTCCCGTGGGTTCTGCATCTGAGGATGATGATGGTGACGACGATGATGCTTCGGATGATGATGATGGAGATGCTAGCTCTACTGATGAGATGTCTACTTGACACTCTTACCCTTTGTCACTCGTGACAAAAAGGAGGAGTAGTTTTGGATATGAGAGTAGTCATTCTTACGGGGAGAGTTAGTATATGATCTTTTTGTTAGAGGGACTGTTGTTTCTTTTTGAGGGGTGTAGTGAGGATTTCATGTATCTTTTTTTTTTCTCTTATTTAGATACATTTTTCTTGTACATTAGATCTTGTGACCATATAGACATACATTGTACTTTGTCTTATCTTCATGATGATGTTGATGTATGTTGTTTCTTTCACCTACCATTACATGTGTTGTTTCTTTTCTCTCTTTATACACATGTTTCTTATATCTTGTATGCAATCTATTATTTCTGTTTCACACAAAGATGCCTTGATGAGTTTTGTTTAAAGTGTTTCAGAAATACAGGTTGTCAAAGTCTACTTGCCATAAACTCTCTTCTTGCAAAGCTTTTCAAGAGTTTGTATTAGGATAGATTTTATTGTATTCAACAAGTGAATATGAGTTGAGTGATTTATGACTTCTCTCATATGCTCATTTGTTTGTTGTGGTTTTGTCACGGATTGCCAAGGGGGAGATTGTTAGAACATATGTGTTTTACATGTTAAGAACATATGTCATGATTTTATGTAATTGGCTTATCCTTTGACAAAACACACTTTACTTGTATTTGGGTAGATTTAGGATGTGTTTAAATACTTCAAGAAACCATGTTTCAAGATCAAGTGTTGAAGCCTTCAAGTCTGTCCAAGAAAACAAGCTGAAAGTGCAAAATCATTAAAGCTCGACAGCTAGCATGTGTCGAGGTTTAAGGAGCTGTTCAGCCCGTATTCTCGACAGCTAGCTCGACAGATGCTCGACACCTCTTATCTGTCGAGGTTTAAGAAAACAGCAATCTAATCTGTTTTTCTTGGGATCCGTGATTATGTGTTTGGGTCTTCTTTTCTCCTAACCCTAAACATATAAAAGAATTGTTTTAAAGGCCGTCAAAGTGTACACAAGTTGCACAAGCATTGAGCAAACCTTGTTCAAGCAAATTGTGACTAGAGATAAAATTCTTGCCCTTGTTCATCTCTTTCTTGAAGAAGTTGCTGTGTATTTGCACCGTAGGGTTTTGTAACCAAGCATCTTCTTGATCTTTATCATGTGGATGAACTGAAGAATTTTGCAGCCAACAACCTTCTTAGTTGGTGATTGAAGCCGCGTACTGGGATCCACGCATTGGTTAGTCACATACTTGGGAGCCGTGCATCAAAATAGGGGAACTGTCACTATAGAACAAGTCCAATTGGGTATTGGGGTAAGGGTTCAACTGTAGGTTGGTAAGGTACTTGGGATTCCTTTACTTGTAACCGCTTGTTGTGATAATAGTGGAGTTTCGGGAGTGGTGACCTGAAAGTCACCCGGTGGGGTTTTTACCGTTAGGTTTTCCCTATTCTTAAACAAATCACCGTGTCATTTATTTTCCGCTGCGTATTTATTTGTTTGGTGATTTGTTTGTGCTACCACGTGCTTTGCATGATAAATTGATTAATTAATAACTTGACTAATTAATTAATTAATTTCAATCACAAGGGGTCAATCCGTTTGTGGCCTATCTTCTCCTCGTTCGATCCTCAAGGTTTCTTCAAGCTTCTTCAAGTTTTTCTTCACTTGGTATTTTTCTAATCTCTTCCATATTCATGCATTTCATGTTTTGAAACCTAGGTTTTGGGGTTTTTGAAAAATTTTGGGATTCTTCAAATTTGATGAGTTTTTGTTGAATTTTTGGGATGGGTTTTCGCTTAAATGAGTTTAAAATCTCATGCATTGCATCACATTAGCATTATAATAGTATTGTCATGCATTTAGATGTGTGCAAACTGTTTGTGTGCTGATAGGTTTGGATTGGGCTGAACCCATGATGAAATTTCTTTTGCATGTCACATGCTCATGCATTCTTCATGCATACGTATTTCTTTTCATATATTCTTAATATTGTGAACTGTTTTGGGACTTTTCTGATTGTTTCTTTTTCTCTTCCTTTACTGTTGGTTACGTTAGTAGTGTCTATGGCACTAAAACGTAAATCTGCTCCGTCCCGGAACCCTCTTCGTTCCAGGGCATCCTCTTCCTCTTCAGATTCTGCCCCCTATCTCTTTGGTTCCGTGATGATGATGCTCATAAAGCATTCTCGGAGAACTTTTCTAGACGAGGTGTTCATTCGGAACGCCAAGTCATTCTGGCAGAATTTGCCGACACTGACCTTCCCACTGTCATTCACAGTCGGGAATGGGAGTCACTGTGTGACGTCTCGGTCACTTGTCCTCTCATGCTTATTCAGGAGTTCTACTCCAACATGCACAGGATTGACCGTTCTGTCCCTCACTTTATCACTCATGTTAGGGGTGTTAGCATTCCTGTCACACCACAGCTTGTTGCGGATGTGCTTCGAGTACTTAGGATAGCGTTTCCTGACTATCCGAGTTGTGATCGTCTGTGGACTGTGTCCAAGGATGAGCTCATGGCTGCTTTCTGTGAGCGTCCCTCAAATTGGGGTGGTCGCCAGTTCACACCATGTAAGGCCTTTGCTAAAGGTCCTAGATTCATGAACATGGTGATGACTTTTGTACTCCATCCACTCTCTCACTACAACTCCATCACAGAGCCTCGTGCTCAATTTTTGTTGTCTCTTCTTGAGCATCTGACTATAGATTTCCCTTCTCATTTCATTCTTTCTATTATAGATGTTCATCTAGATTTGGCGTCTCGTGATAAGCTCATCTTTCCTTCCGCTATCACGAGGATCTTACGCCATTTTTCTGTTCCTTTTCCCTCGTCCGACCATTTTTCTTTCATATGTGCCATAGACTACGCTACCGTAAAACGTAGTGAGGAGCAGTTTAGGTCGCGACAGACGGATTCAGCAGCTTCTCCCTCCCGTCCTGCTCCATCCAGATCTGCTCCTTCCACATCCGCTCCCTCAGCTTCTACGAGCGATGTGTCACTAGGAGACATCATGGCGCAGCTGTAGCGCATGGATGCTCGCCTTGATACACTTTCTACGGAATTGTATCAGGTGAATGTTCATGTCGGTCGTATTGCACGACGACAGGCGACCACGGGTGGTTTTGCTTTTGAGACTTCTCCTCCACCACCTCCTCCCGTGGGTTCTGCATCTGAGGATGATGATGGTGACGACGATGATACTTCGGATGATGATGATGGAAATGCTAGCTCTACTGATGAGATGTCTACTTGACACTCTTACCCTTTGTCACTCGTGACAAAAAGGAGGAGTAGTTTCGGATATGAGAGTAGTCATTCTTAGGGGGAGAGTTAGTATAGGATCTTTTTGTTAGGGGGACTGTTGTTTCTTTTTGAGGGGTGTAGTGAGGATTTCATGTATCTTTTTCTTTTCTCTTATTTAGATACATTTTTCTTGTACATTAGATCTTGTGACCATTTAGACATACATTGTACTTTGTCTTATCTTTATGATGATGTTGATGTATGTTGTTTCTTTCACCTACCATTACATGTGTTGTTTCTTTTCTCTCTTTATAAACATGTTTCTTATATCTTGTATGCAATCTATTATTTCCGTTTCACACAAAGATGCCTTGATGAGTTTTGTTTAAAGTGTTTCAAAAATACAGGTTGTCAAAGTCTACTTGCCATAAAATCTCTTCTTGCAAAGTTTTTCAAGAGTTTGTGTTAGGATAGATTTTATTGTATTCAACAAGTGAATATGAGTTGAATGATTTATGACTTCTCTCATATGCTCATTTGTTTGTTGTGGTTTTGTCATGGATTGCCAAGGGGGAGATTGTTAGAACATATGTGTTTTACATGTTAAGAACATATGTCATGATTTTATGTAATTGGCTTATCCTTTGACAAAACACACTTTACTTGTATTTGGGTAGATTTAGGATGTGTTTAAATACTTCAAGAAACCATGTTTCAAGATCAAGTGTTGAAACCTTCAAGTCTGTCCAAGAAAATAAGCTGAAAGTGCAAAATCATTAAAGCTCGACAGCTAGCATGTGTCGAGGTTTAAGGAGCTGTTCAGCCTGTATTCTCGACAGCTAGCTCGACAGATGCTCGACACCTCCTATCTGTCGAGGTTTAAGAAAACAGCAATCTGATTTGTTTTTCTTAGGATCTGTAATTATGTGTTTGGGCCTTCTTTTCTCCTAACCCTAAACATATAAAAGGATGGTTTTATGGGCCGTCAAAGTGTACACAAGTTGCACAAGCATTGAGCAAACCTTGTTCAAGCAAATTTTAACTAGAGATAAAGTTTTTGCCCTTGTTCATCTCTTTCTTGAAGAAGTTGCTGTGTATTTGCACCGTAGGGTTTTATAACCAAGAATCTTCTTGATCTTCATTGTGTGGATGAACTGAAGAAATTTCCAGCCAACAACCTTCTTGGTTGGTGATTGAAGTCGTGTACTGGGATCCGCACATTAGTTAGTCACGTACTTGGGAGCCGTGCATCAAAAGAGGGGAACTGTCACTACAGAACAAGTCCAATTGGGTATTGGGGTAAAGGTTCAACTGTAGGTTGGTAAGGTACTTGGGATTCCTTTACTTGTAATCGCTTGTTGTGATAATAGTGGAGTTTCGGAAGTGGTGACCTGAAAATCACCCGGTGGGGTTTTTACCGTTAGGTTTTCCCCATTCGTAAACAAATCACCGTGTCATTTATTTTCCGCTGCGTATTTAGTTTTTTGGTGATTTGTTTGTGCTACCACGTGCTTTGCATGATAAATTGATTAATTAATAACTTGACTAATTAATTAATTAATTTCAATCACAAGGGGTCAATCCGTTTGTGGCCTATCACATGTGCTACACTTTCTCGAGCACAAAATCATATGATATGCACTAAGGTGTTCATGATTGGCTAGTAAATAGTGATGAGATGGTTATTTATGTCTTTCTTTTAGGATTTTTTTAGTCCTTATAATCAAAAGCATGTGACTTCAAGATCAAGATCATGTGATCAAAAACTATAAACAACTCCCACACAACATGCACTACAAAGCTAAAACTAGCAAAGTGCAATAAAATAAGCTCATCCAAGTTAAACAAGGTACATAAACATATTATGTGAAGATAATATGGCCAACCTTCATTTCAAATCCAAGAAAAATAATGCAAAACACATTTTTCCTTCCTTCTCCTTTTTTTTTTTTTTTTAAGAATTAACAAAAACAACCTAGCATGAAATGCAAGAATGTTATGCAATGCAAATCGTAAAAACAAAGAAAACAAAAACAACAAAGAAGAATAGTCACAAAGAATAGAGAGATGAAGCATAAGGACCATGTCAAAAAGACTCAATTAAATCGAGCCTTTTGCATCCAAAACTTTTTAGATACAACTCTTGCATTGGAGTTATTTTTCATATTAGAATGATGAGCAACTCCTGGATTGGAATAAAGGTTTAAAGTCTTTACCAACTCACCAATAAGTACCATGGGATCTTGTGCTTAAGGCACAGGTACTTTTGGTTTATTTGCTCGCTTAGCAACTTGCAACTTGAAACAGTTTGGAAGAATGTGTCCAGTCTTTCCACAAAAATGACAAACCCATAAAGGTCTATCATGCTCCTTATCCTTAGAAATGGTAGGATTCTTAGGCTTAGACTCTTTAAGATCAACCCTAGTCTTCCTAGGAGGTGTAACTTCTACTGGAGGCTCAAAAGAAGAAACAAAGTTTGTGGAATGAGTCTTAGGCACAGAGATGCTATCTTCAAAACCTAGACCAGTTTTGTCTAAGGGAGACTTCTGAATACTCAACATGTGTTCAAGTTTGGAACTAGCAAACCTATTTGTTTGTTTTCTAGCAACAGATAATTCAAGTTCCAAATTCTTAACTTTATCAATCAACAACATGTTCTCAGTCTTCACCTTATCAAGCAATTTATTAGCATCAAACAACTCCAACAACAAATTTTTCTTATCCAGTTCAAGAGAAGCAATTTTCTTTAGACCTAAGTCAACATTCATAGCATCTTTTGTAGCAACCTTGCAAAGTTTATTATAAGCTTCTTGCAAATCAGCACATTCAATGAGTTCCCCATCAGAAGGGTTCTCATCAGCAACAACACTTTCATCAACTACAGCAGTAGCTGTGAAAGCAATGAAGTTTCCATCCTCATCACTACCAAACTCATGATCAGAAACTTCATCATCACTAAGGGTTACAGCCATAGTTTTACCCTTTAATCTCAAGAATGTAGGACATTCTAATTTCACATGACCATACCCTTGACAACCAAAACATTGTTGACCCATAGAATTATTAGAGGTTTGACCTACTTTCTCTTTAGGTTTATCAGTATTGTTCCCTTTAGTGGGTTCATTCCTCCTAAAATTTCTAGGTTCAGCATTGTTTTTACCTCTTGCCCTTCTATTATTGTTCCTAAGAAAATTTCTAAAGTTCTTGGCAAGATATGCAATCTCTGTAGTAGAGAGTTCATCATCAAATCCATTCCCATCAACAGACTTAAGATCCATTTTTGAATTTGTTTGTCTTAGGTAGGTCCAACTCATAGGACTGGAGAGATCCTACAAGTTCATCAACAAGGATGGAGTCCACATCCTTACTTTCAGTAATGGCAGTCACTTTAGGTCTAAAGTCCTCAGTCAAGAATCTAAGTATCTTCCTAACAATCTTAGGTTGATCATAGATTTCACCCAAATTATAAGCAGAGTTAACAATATCATTCAGTTTAGCATAGAATTCATCAAAACATTCATCATCAGACATTCTAATACTTTCAATTCTAGTAATTAACTGCTGCAGTTTGTTAATCTTAATTGCCTTTATGCCTTCATGCACAGTTTGAAGAATATTCTATGCAGTATGAGCAACCTCAACATTAGAGATTCTCTTGAATTCCTCCATAGAAACAGCATTATAAGTAGCATTTATGGCTTTGCTATTAAAAAAGGCTACTTCTTTCTTAGAAGTTTGCCACTCACTAACAAAAGTAGTGGGCTTCTCCCATCCGTATTCAACGGAATTCCAAACTCTCTCATCAATAAATTTCAGGAATGCTTTCATCCTTACTTTCCAATAGGCATAGTTGTTCCCATCAAAATGAGGTGGGATCACAAGAGAGTGACTGTGTTCCATGACAACAGGAGTCAAGGATCAACTCTTAGATCAAAAGATCTAAATACTAGAGCTAACCCGCTCTGATACCACTTATATGTTTTTAGACCCCTTAAAACACAAGTTGATTAACCTAGTTATTTAGCCAAGTGATTACTTAGGTAAATTATTTAAATCTAGGCTAACACATGTAAATCATATCATGTAAACAATGCGGAAATATAAAGAGCACAACAATATGATAACCCAGGAAAACCAAACCGGTAAAAAACCTGGGGAGGATTTAACCTAGCTATTCTCAAGGTAAAACAGATCTACTATGAAAGAATTGAAGTTTTACAATAGCGACTTAGACCATTAACATCCTATTGCTACCTCAAGTAGAAAACTTACTACCATGACCACGTGACAGCTCTGAGTCCACGGACTACTTCTTTCTTGTATTCATAGCAACCACAAGTACACCCACTTGTGTTTTTCTTTAAGCTCTTTGAACAGCAACTGAAGCGATCACCAAGCTCTCGACATCAATCTTGATCTTGATAACCCTAAGTGTGTATGAAGGCAAACACCTCTACATCTCACATGAGATTCACACACACAGCATATCAACAACCTCTAAAATGTGGCTAGGGTTTTTCCTTTTATACTTAAGGTAAAACATAAAACCCTAAACGTCATATGGGCTTGGGCTGAGTTGGAAATTCTGCAGAAAAAACATTCTGCACGAGTTTCGATTAATTGAGTCAAATTTGCGATCGATCGAGCTTTGCAGAAATTGAACAGTAATTTTCTACAATTACTCGATTCCAACTTTACACATAAATCACTTTGAGCAACCTAAATCTAGACTCTAATTTTTTATCATGGTTTGCCAACATTACACATTGAAATTCTAATACTTTTAGATCCTAAATCCTTAGAACCTAACACTATTGATCTTAAGCTTAGGTTATTAAACAATTTTCATGATATTGTTTTTTTAGACTACAATTTATCTTATTGGGCTACAATTAAAAACTAATTTGGTTTGGGCTTGATTTGAATTCTAATTATACTTCCACATAATATATATATATTTATATATATATATAAATGATTATATTTTTGTTCACTTTTAACAAAATAACAAAATGCTAAATTGAACACACTAAAAACTATTGAAGATGAGATTTAAAGAAATCTTAGGTTTATTTTTCTTATTTTGTTGAATATTGAAAAGGGATGCTTTGCATCAAATTAAGCTGCCATTCCAACTACAAAAATAGCTAGAGATGACAACAAATCTAGATGCCAAGGAGAAAATAAAATAAAATTGTACAAACAGACAGATAGAAACACAACTTGATGGTCTTGTGCAGTGCGTTGTTGTACCTTTTGTTGGTCCAAAAGAGGAAAACAAAAAGAACATGCATGAGTAAGAAACAGAAAAATTGAAGAGCCATTATGGCACAGCAAAATAAAATTTACTGGGTTTAACATCTTTACCTTTAAGAAACAGAAAAATTGAAGAGCCATAGGTGACATAAAAGAATACATTATTTTCCAATATGGCCTCTTTACCTTGTTGCTTATACTTGAATATCCCAATTCAACACGGTTAACACCAAATAACAGAGTGCAATGATACAAAAAATAACAGAGCGCAATGATACAAAAAATAATAATTTTTCTCACAAAATTGGGATACCTACCCAAATATAAGATCAATCCACTCATTTAAATACGAATTCCAAGAGATTTCAATAAAGCGAAAACTATACCTCGTTTTACTCCTTCTCAGACTTGGACTGCTGCAAAGGATTTATCTTTCCACCTACAAAGCCAAAAAATAAAAATTATAAGTTGTTCTTAAATTAATCACAATAGCAAATTTGAAGTATTTTCTTAAATTCCATGATTTCTGAACTATTAAATAGTGAAAATAATTTTGAATCAACTCCTTGAATTCCATGATTTCATAAGTGTTAAATAGTTAAATGGTGTTTTGAACATGATTCCGTCATCGGACTCTTCAGTTTTCACAATGTTGTTAAATGTTTACAACAAAATTAAGAAATTTAGTAAGACACGTGGCCAAGGTTGTCAAAATCGGGATCCTACGTAGGATCGTGAGAGGTAGGTAGGATCGTGAATCGTAGGATCAGATCGTGGATCGTAAGATCCTACCTATTTTCAGATTTTAAGCAAAAAACCTATTGATAGTGACTTTATATGTTATATAATCACTTAAAATATGTATCCATCAATTAAAAAAAAATTGCATCATAAAATGTAATTTGCACGCACTACATCGTTCTTATATCATTCTAACGAAACAAATAATATTTAACTTTTGACATAATGTATCTAAAAAGTTCAGTACATGTTTAATTAGCAACTAAGTACCAAAATATTATCTACACATATGGAAAATGTTTTCCAAATTCTAAGTTCCAAATCCAAAATAAGTTAGGCTAGTTAGTATATAAAAACTAGCTAATTACAAATTTACAATATGTAATCCAAAAGAGAATTCTCAATCTAAGGTAAACTAGCTAATTACAAATATGAAATCCAAAAGAGAATTCTCATTCTAAGGTTCTTCTAATCTAATCACTGTCATTGTCATATCCCATTTCATCATCTAAATATTTTAGGTTTTGTTTTTGAAAACGTTAAACTTAAGTACTATAGGTTTTTTTGAGATTTTATGTTGACATAAGGATAAATTTGGGACTTCAATTCATTATTGGGCTTTTGATAACCCGTTGGGCTTGTGGGTTTAGGTGGATTATCTTACCCATATAAATCCCACTTAAAAAAAAAAAAAAAAAAAATCAAGCCAAATGGTAGGATCGGTAGGATCCCATACGATCCTACGATCCTATGTAATCCTACATAATCCTACATACGATCATACCATTTTTGCGATCCTGCTACGATTTTAAACTTTTTGATGAGATGGGATCGTAAAATCGTGCGATTTTACGATCCGGATCGCGATTTTGACAACCATGCACGTGGCACAAAATTAGGTCTCCAATTTTACATTTACTTGCTAGAAGCATCAATATTGAGTGACAAATATAAATTGCAAAGAACAATGTCTAAGCTAAATTTCAAACATTTTTGAAATGACTAAGAAAATTAAACTTACATCTAGAATGGACATTAAAAGTAGAAACTTCAATTTATGTAGTTGGTTCAACAAATAAGTCTATTAATCAATGGACAATTTAAATAGATGTTGATTTTAGATGTTAATAAAACACATACATACAAAACAAAACCCTACTGCAAGAAATAAAACATCATATTTTTGAAGTGTGTGAGCATCAAATTAATTCTTCCTTCAAAAAGACGTTGAAAAATTTATGATTATATACAAAGCACGAATAAAATGCTAAATTTGATTGTCCCTATTAGCATACCAAAAATAAATCATATCATCTGGCATTAATAATAAGAAAATAAAGAGTCAAAAATACATCAATTTAATTGCCAAGAGAGTTCCCCAATTTTATGACAATTCTCTAGTTGCCCTCTTTAGTCGTTAGTCCTTATCCCTTACTTCCTTTCTAACTGTTGAATCAAAATGGAAGACAACAAAAGTCATGTTATAAGAGTAAAATCATGTTGCAAAGGTACATGCACAAAATCTTTAAAATATATTTCACTTTAACAAAAACAAAAATAAATCTCAAATTTATCAATCAATCACACAAATCCCAATTATCTATTTTTAATTAGTATCAATTGCATGGAAATAGCATTGTCAAAGTAACCACAATCTCGCAATACATTTCTTTTGTAATTTATCTAGAAAATCTCCTATAGCTCTTAGCAAGAAATGCACTCCCAAAGGATTACACAAACATCTGAAACATGCTAATAGTCATGATGGACTAATAAAAAAATAAGAGAAATGATATATCTACAACATTTTTACAACAAATCCTAAGTGGCAGGTTGTTACTGGTTGTTATTGTTGGGGCAAAAAAGTAATCTTAGTGTTAGTTTCAAATTTGAACCAATAACAACTAACCACCTGTGATTTGTTGTAAAAATGTTGTAAAATTGTTGTAGACGTAGCATCTCTCAAAAAATAAATATAAAGTGCAAAGTTCTTATGTTATATGCAAGCTTTTTTTTTTTTTTTTTTGAGAAGATTATGTTATATGCAAGCTGGTATAGAAGTTTCACTTATCAAGTCTTATTAAAATTGGCCAAGACCAATAAATTCTAGCTAAACAAACACGTTATATTAGTCAATTAAAGTACTGCTGGTAGAATGCATTATAGAGAATTTAATCCGCTCCCTAAACTGTACCTATTTTCTAAAGTTTAAGTTCTATAGTTTACTTATTTGCTTGCCTTTGAGCATTCCTCTTTTCCAACTCTGCTAGCATCTATACCAATTTACAAAATAGTATGCAGGTGTGCCATGAATTACAAAAACTGATTATGTGGAGTAAATTGACAGAAATTGATGACTCATGCGTGCGACAAAAACCAACATTTGTATGTGTCTATTCTTGATGTATTCTGCAACTGATGCAATTTATGATATTAGAGTTTTATGGAAGTAAAATTGATGATGTTCACTACACATGCGTGTAAATAACTGATTTGAAAAGGCAAATAGATGGACTTTGAATTAGGATCTGCTTGTAGTATTTAGTGCTCTATCTCACTCAATCTTGCCAAGAAAACTATTGGGTTGAATGTTGTAAGAAGTGCAGCAATACTTTCAATCATGTGGTAAACAAATATGGCCAGCCAAAGCGTTTTTGCTTTTGTGGAGCAGATTACTATCTAAATTAGATGGTCATCATTATTATTATTATTTTTTAATTTATAAAACACATGGTAGTCATTTGAAGGAAACTTTTTTTGTTGTTTAACAGAAAAACTAAAATAAACAAAAAAAGGGCGAAAACTAAAACAGAACATATTAAATCGGCATCAACAACTCATTCAAATCACTCAAAAACAAAATCTCAGGCACAAATTAAAATTGAAAGAATATCTTAAATTTTTTAGGGGAGAAAAAAAAAAACCTGGAACACACACCTTACGAATTTTGTAATTCTTCTCCCATGATAATTGGACTGCTTGTTCCCAATCCTCAATCAAGAATTGCAGACTAACATGTTCCTCTGAATGGAGAATTTTTTAGTAGAACCTAAACTCAAAACCTTTTCCCTTCCAGTTGAGAGAAAGAATAGACCTCTGATCATCTGATGGGCTCTTTGATGTTTTAGGAGTAGAGGCAACTGAACGAGCATGAAGAATTAGAAATATGAAGAGTCATTCAGTTCAGAAGGGAAAGAGCCTAGAGAAAGAGTGTGTGTGTGTTATGTTAAAGTGTAAACTTCAAAATCTTTCAAGCAAATCTGTAATATATGCTCTTCCAAGACAATTAATTCTGTACGTGATTTGAATATGATATTTATGGTGTGGTTCTCACATAAATTTAGGTACATGGATCAAAATTGGACTTTAATTTCAGATTTTAATTGAACACCTGGAAAGATAATTATGTTGTGGTCCCCACGTAAGTATAGACACACGGCACAAACTTGGAACTCTAATTTGGAATTCTAATTTCAGTTTCTCTCAACTTCACCTATTATTATTATTATTATTATTATTATATATATATATATATAGACTAGTGTGTAACCTCGTGTATATGCACGGGTACCTTTAAAAACAATCACAATTACACACACACACACACACACACACACATATATATATATATATATATATATGATTTAGACTCTAATTAGATCTATACTCTTCGATTTTTGCACCTAATAATTCACTTGCCATAAAAATTAAAAAATTAGATGGGATACATGGCGCAAAATTGAACTCTAATTAAAATTTAATTGAATTTGGACTCTTTAATTTTTGTACCTAATAATTCACTTGACCCAAAAATTTAAAAATTAGATGAGGCACGTGGCACTTAATATATATGATTTTTTTAAGTTATTAAAATTATGGGTTATGGGTCTATGGTTGATTAATATTGTTGGAGATTTAAAAAAAAAAAAAATATTGTTGGAGATTTAAAAAAAAAAAATATTGTTGGAGATTTAAAAAAAAACAAAAAAACAAAAAACAATATTGTTGGAGTTTGAAATATACGATATCTTTCAATTTCCCAAATTTGTTAGATTCCAAAGTATCATATAAAATGCAAATATTAATCTCCCACGCCTTGTAAAGAATCACCCCTAAAATTAGACAGCATTGTTGTTTTATAAAATTCCCAAGAAACTTAAAATTATACAAAATCTAATAAAGAAAAAACTTGAATATATCGATGTAAAAAAAAATTTTGAAAGCGCTTGAAGTATTACGATGTCAATCTATTGACAAAAAGAAAAAGAAAAAGAAAAAAAGGCACTGAGAAGAGATAAAGTGAAAATTGAGAATATTGAGATGGGGTTAATAAAGTGAGAGAGAGTCTGAAATGATGATAGAGAAAAAAATGGAGAGAGAGAGGGAGAGAGAGAGAGAGAGAGCAATTGATGATACTTGTTACAACTGCGAACCAAATTGCAGAGGAGAGCAAAGTTGTTTTTATTACAAAGTTATTTTTTTTAGGAATAATGAAATTAGGAATTATTTTTGTGTAATGAGTACAACAAGTTACAAATTTGAATGATTAGGGACTTTATTTTTTTTTTTTTTTTTTTTTTTTGAAGAGGCTTTTTGTTGAATAATTTGTTTACTTGTTCTTGTTTGGGTTAGTTTTGCTGTTATCTAATTTTATTGTTGTTATTTGAGCTTTTTTACTATTTTTTTAAAAGGGGTTATGGATTATGTTTAGGGGGCCAGAATTGCTTCTAGGGTAATGTTACATCCATAACATTTTCACAATAAATCTTACGTGACAAGTTGTTACTAGTAGATAAAAAAGTGTTGTTAGTATTGGGCCCAAATTAGAATCAATAACTGCTTATCACTTAAAATTTCTCATGAAAAGAATTTCTCATGAAATTATTATAAAAATGTTATGAACGTAGCGTTACTCTTATATTTATTAAACCTAAATTTTTATGATTCTCTAGTGAATGTGTTCAATGATCATATCATGATGTTAATTTATACTTGAAATTGGATAAGTCGTTTGATTCTCTCTGATGATCTTTGTTAGGATTGGATTGGTGAATTTATGGTGTAGCTGGATTCGAGGTCAGCTAGGCCTCCAGAACAGAGAGAGAGAAAATTAGCAGAGAAAAGAAAAGAAAAAGACTGCATTGAAAGAATACACTTGCTTGATTGTCCACTATACAACTCACTAGTCTCTTATACAACACTAAGACAACTGTCAAGACCCATCAGTCTCTAACTAACTCTAACTGACTTGCACAGTCACTAACCAACTCTAATATATCTCACATATGGACACTTAGGCACGTATACTCACTGCTATACTCACTGCTGCATCACTGCTCACTGCTGCATCACTGCTGCATCATCGCCTACACAACACTGCATCATAGCCTGCACTGCATCCCAGCACCAGCACCCTCTTATTATACAACATACAAACCAGCCCTCTTATTACACATCATACACCAGCACCACCTATTACACATCATACCAACTATACCTAACAATACCCCCCCATTAAAACACCTTGCCCACAAGGTGAGGATATTGTTGCTGCAGCTGGTACAAATTCTCCCAAGTAGCATTCTCAGCACCTTCCCCTTGCCACTAAATTAAGACTTAAGTCACAGTCCTATTCCTTAACTTATGGGACCTCTCCTGCAACACAGCCATGGGTTCAGGACTCAAGATGCCCTCTGCATTTACAGCTGGAAGAGTAGGAATAGTTGCCACATGCTGACCCAATTTTGCTTTTAGACATGAAACATGAAACATGGAATGCAACTTGGAATCTGGTGGCAAATCTAACTTGTAAGACACCTGACCAATTTTTCTCAAGATTTGGAATGGTCCATAATACCTAGGAGACAATTTCCCCATCTTGCTCTGCCTTAATGACCTTTGCTTGTAAGGTTGCAGTCTTAAATACACCCAGTCACCCTCAGCAAAGTTTCTTTCAGTCCTGTGCCTGTCAACAGTGATCTTCATTCTTTCCTGAGCTGCCACTAAGTTCTGCTTCAGCAATGTCAGTAGCTGCTGTCTGGTCTTCAAATGCACATCCACACTATCAACCTTAGTAGTGCCTGGTATGTAGTCCAATAACCTTGGAGGAGGATAACCAAATAAGGCTTCAAAAGGGGTTAATTTGATAGAGGTATGGAAATTGGTATTGAACCAAAATTCTGCCAAGGGAAGCCAGTCAACCCAAGAGTGGGGTCTGTTAGCAGCAAATGCTCTCAAATAATGCTCCAAGCTCTTATTAGCCACCTCAGTCTGCCCATCTGATTAAGGGTGGTAAGCCGTGGACATGGCTAGCTGCACCCCTTGCAATCTCA